>PVKC010003319.1:26494-39741 GCA_004027635.1 Crocidura indochinensis
TTTTTTTTTTTTTTTTAATGTGGCTTTTGAGTCACACCCGGCAGTGCTCAGGGGTCACTCCTGGCTCCATGCTCAGAAATTGCTCCTGGCAGGCACAGGGGACCATATGGGGCACCGGGATTTGAACCGATGACCTTTTGCATGAAAGGCAAACGCCTTACCTCCATGCTATCTCCCGGGCCCCTGGTCTTTCTCTTTATCCACCCCAGTCACCTGGGAAATGGCTAGGGTGGAGGTTAGGGCTGATATATTTTGCTAAGGCACATATGCTGCAGAGACCTTGCATCTCAACAGCTCCACTTGACAGTTGTCAAATTGCTCTTTAGTCCAACTTGATCTTCACAGCACAGAAATTTATCTTTATTGTCCAAGAATTTCTCAGGGAGCTCCAGTATCAGGGTAGGAATGAATAATTCCTCTGACAGGGAAAAGGAAAACCAGTGCTAAACTCTGCTGAGGTTGTAGAAAATAATTTCAGGAAGGAGATGCTTCGTGAAGTAAAATAAATCTTTTGAAAAATAAGAGGAGAAAGAGAGTTTTGTGCTCAAAGGAAAATGTGGACTTCTTCAAAGTAGATAGAGCCAATTACACATCTCAAGCTTATGTGTGGAGGCTCTCAAGACAAAGAAAGCATGCCATGAAGTAAAAGAAAGAGAGCACACATCTCAGGCAGAGATGTGGGCTGCCACCACAATAGAAAAATGTATTCCTCTGTCCCTGAAAAGTTAAATTTATATAGTTTTTCCCAATTTTGCCATCATCCCCTAAATCTATGCTAAAATATTGTCAATGAGGAATGTAAAATAAATCTCGCGAGTTGTGAAACCACTCTAGGCATATCTAGGCATATCTCTACTCCCAGCCAAATGTGTCTGAAGAAGCAGAGTAGCAGTGAAGCATTAATAAACCAAGCCAATCAGGACAGACTCATAGAGTCAGTCTGCGTCTAGTGGTATCTCTCAGCACCAAAAGCAAGAACTGCTTTCTTTATTAAACCCAGTACAAAATTCAACCAGGGAGAGCAGGGTGAAGTAAGATACAGGTGGATTTTTACATAGGAAAGGGCTAGGTAAAAAGGAAAGAGGAAATTGGGAGGATATCTTTGTTTTGGGCTAATAGCTGACTGTCATATTACAGAGGATAGCTTGGAACTGTTGATTGTTTTATACCATTCTTAGTGTGGTCTTTACTTCTGGTTGGAGATTCTCCTTCTAGGGCATCCATCCTTGTTCTGGGTGTGGAATTCTGAATCTTCAAGGGATTCCTCAGAGGGATGCTATATTTTGAAGGCCTTCTGGCTGACTTATTGTTTTTACATTTTTATTACTTTACTTGCCATAGTTTTTTTATAGTTGCTTACAATACATTTGTTTCCAGTATTCCATATCCCGACACCAATCCCGTCTCCAGTGTAACATTCTCTCTACTATTGCTCTACTATTGCATCCTGATTACTTCTTATCCCCCAAGTCTACCCCTTTGGTAGGCACAAGATAATTTATTTCATATTCATTTTTTATAACTAAGTGCTAATGAAATTATCTATAAAACTTTAGGAAATATTTTAAGGTTTTTTTTGTTGTTTTTTAATATAAATCTTTATCTAAGCACCATAATTATAAGCATAATTATAAGTACAACTGGTGAATTCCCACCACCAATGTCCCCCTCCCCCACCCCTGCCTGTATCTCGATAGGTATTCTACTTTCATTCTTTAACATTGTCATGCTAGTTGTTAGCGTAGTTATTTCCCTAACAGCATTCACCACTCTTTGTGGTGAGTTTCAAATTGAGAGCTAGGCCCTCCCAGCCCTTACCTCTATTGTCTCAGGGCCTTATTACAGTAATGTCTTTAATTTTTCTTAAAATCCATAGGTGAGTGAGACTATTCTGGGTCTAACTCTCTCCCTCTCACTTAGCATAATAGATTATCACTTAGCATAGTAGATTCCATGTATATCCATGTATAGGAAAATTTCATGACTTCATCTTTCATGACGGCTGCCTAATATTCCATTGTGTATATGTACCACAGTTTCTTTAGCCATTCATCTATTGAAGGGCATTTTGGTTGTTTCCAGAGTCTGATTATTGTAAATAATAGTGCTGCAATGAATATAAGTGTGAGGAAGGGATTTTTGTATTGTATTTTTGTGTTCCTAGGTTATATCCCTAGGAGTAGAATAGCTGGACAAATGGGAGCTCAATTTACAGTTTTTTGAGGAATCTCCATATTGTTTTCCATAAAGACTGGACTAGACAGCATTCCTGTGAGCAGTGAATAAGAGTTCCTTTCTCTCCACATCCCTGCCAGCACTGATTGTTCTTGTTTTTTGTGATGTGTGCCAGCAAGGAAAAGCCTCTTCAACAAGTGGTATTGGCACAACTGGTTAGCCACTTGCAAAAAAGTGAACTCAGACCCCTATCTAGCACCATGCAAAAGATCAAATCCAAAAGGGATTAAATACCTTAATATCAGACCTGATACCATAAGGTATATAGAACAACAAGTAGGTAAAACACTATAAGACATTGAGACTAAAGACATCTTCAAGGAGGAAACAGCACTCTCCAAACAAGTGGAAGCAGAGATAAACAGATGGGACTATATTAAGCTGTGAAGCTTCTGCACCTCAAAGGAAATAGTGCCTAAGATACAAAAGCCACCCACAGAATAGGAGAAACTATTCACCCAATACCCATCAGACAAAGGATTAATATAAAAAATGTACAAGGTGCTGACAGAATTTAATAAGAAAAAACATAACCCTATCAAAAAATGGGAGAAGAAATGAATAGACAATTCCTCGAAGAAAAACTACAAATGGCCAAAAGACACATGAAAAAATGCTCCACTTCACTAATCTTCAGGCAGATACAAATCAAAAAAACAATAAGGTACCATTTTTTTAAGCATTTTTATATCTCACAATGGGATCGTTAAATCATAGTCTGAAGGTTTATTAATTAATATCCACATTTCCTGTTCATAGATTTCCTACTTTATAAACAGGATAAAGTTGCTCCATGATCTTACTATGCTGGCAAAACCTCTTCCACCTAAGCATGTATAGATATTTACAGTGGGCCAGTTGAATGATCTTTTCTGTGTAATACTGAACAGCAAAATCAATAATTAATATTTAGCATAGAATTAGAATAGAAAGACTAAATTTAATTTGAAGAACATCATCAATAGGAAAAAATCTATCTCTCAGATTATTTTGGATAGGTCAAATGAATATCACAGCATTAAAATATAGCTTAATATACCACTCACATTTGAATGAAACAAATATGCATTTATTTTTTATGGTGACAACATATAATCAATAAGAGTAGCAGTTGAAACCCTTCTCTGTAATGCAATGGGACTCTGGAATAGTCAACACAGAGGGGATGGTAAGATATGTTTTCTGCGGAATTTAGAAAAGGGTGAGATTTGAGGTTCTTTTCCCCCCAAATACTGACATCTTCTAAATTACAAAAATGTCACTGAATTGTCACTGAGTTGGACTTATCTGGACGATGGGCTTGTCTAAAGTGTAAAAAGTCATTTGATTTGGAGATTGTTGCAATGGCATAATTGTAATGTCAAGACACTATTTATAGAGTATATAGAGTATATATTGTGCGGTGATATCTAAAACCACACAGTACTCTGCTGCTACATGGAATTGCTGCATTTCTTTAAAGAAAAATTTATGATAATTTTTTGAGGGTCAAGGGAGTTGTGCTACACCCAGAACTTTTGTGCTCTCCTGGCTTTGTGTTCAGGCATGGCCCCTCGGAGTGCTCAAAGGACCACATGTGGTGCCAGGGATTCAAATAAGGGTCAACCACATGCAAATTGAGTGCCAAATCTTCTATCTCTCTGGTTTTTTCATTATTATTTCTTGTTATATTAAAATTTGTTTTAAACTGGAAAATATAATTATAGGTAGAGAACGTCAGATTTATTACATGAAGTTTTCAGCAGTTTCTACAATGAAGAGAGTCTTGTTCTGCTGTATAATCTTTGCTACAAGATAATAAAGAGAAAGAGTCATACAAGCAAAAATCAAACCTGAGTGCTTTCATTTAGCTGGATGAGAAGTAGCTGCTGTTTCCTCCACCACCCTATGCCTCAGTCCTGAACTTGTCCATATATGTTCATTTTCCTGCATTTACCTACCTACCAGAATGATGATTTCAATTTGTCTGCAGCACAGAGACTTGTGTTTAAGTGAGGTGTTTGTTGGTACCTTTCAGGTGACAATGTTTAGCTTTTACCTTTTATACTCCATGCAATGCTCCTTTTCAGCAGAGTTCTCCTAGTGGAAGATTCTTCACTTCCCTCATTTTTGCCAATAGGATGAATAAAATAAAAGATGAAAAATAATTGGAATATGGTGACATTTAAGATGAGCCAAATTGGGGCCAGAGAGATAGCATGGAGGTAAGGCATTTGCCTTTCATGCAGAAGGTCGTCAGTTCGAATCCCGGTGTCCCATATGATCCCCATGCCTGCCAGGAGCAATTTCTGAGCATGGAGCCAGGAGTAACCCTTGAGCACTGCCGGGTGTGATAACCCCCCCAAAAAAAACCCCGCACACACACACAAAAAGAGCCAAATGAGGGCTGGAGCGGTTGCTCAGGGGTGTAAGGTGTCTGCCTTGAGTGGGCTAAACTAGGACTGACCGTTTTCCGATCCCCCAGCATTCAATATGATCCCCAAGCCACGAGTGATTTCTGAGAGCATATTCAGGAGTAACCCCTGAGCATCACTGGGTGTGGCCAAAAAAACAAAAGCAAAAAACAAGCAAACAAACAAAAAACAACAACAAGGTCAAATGAAATGAAAGTAAATTATAGCATAGTAGTGTCACCAAAGAAAGCAATAATCTGAGGCTCTCTGGGCATATTCTGGTTTCAAAAAAAAACACTTGTAAGGGGCCAGAGCGATAATACAATGGTAGGGCATTTGCCTTGCACACAGCCCACACTGGACAGACTGGGCTTTGATCTCCAGCATCCTAGATGGTCTCCTGAGCCTGCCAGGAGTGATTTCTGATTGCAGAGCTAGGAGTAATCCCTGAGAGCTGCTGGATGTGGCCCTAAAACCAACTAAACAAACAAACAAATACCACAAAAACATTTGTATCCTAGAGCAGTTTCCACTGTAACTAATCAAACCAATAGTATCTGCTCTACTAACTATGCATCCCAAAGCAGCTAGGGCAGGATCAATGAACAATGGCCCACCACCTTTGTATTTATGTTTGTGTTTTAATTTGCAGTTTCCTGATGTTTATGCCAAGCATCTTTTCATGTACTTTGGGACTTGTTTTAATTTGGAAAAATATTTGTTAAATTTCCTGGTCCATTAAAAGTTTCTGTGAATATTTTTTGTTTTTTTTTTTCTCTTTTCTTTTTATTTAAATAACTTGATTACACACATGATTGTGTTTGGGTTTCAGTCATGTAAAGAACACCACCCATCACCAGCGCAGCATTCCCATCACCAATGTCCCAAATCTCCCTCCTCCCCACCCAATCCTTGCCTGTACTCTAGACAGGCTTTCTATTTCCCTCGTACATTCTCATTGTTAGGATAGTTCAAAACGTAGTTATTTCTCTAACTAAACTCACCCCTGTTTGTGGTGAGCTTCATGAGGTGAGCTGTGACTTCCAGCTCTTTTCTCTTTTGCGTCTGAAAATTATTATTGCAAGAATGTCCTTCGTTTTTCTTAAAACCCATAGATGAGTGAGACCATTCTGCATCTCTCTCTCTCTCTCTGACTTATTTCACTCAGCATAATCGATTCCATGTACATCCATGTATAGGAAAATTTCATGACTCCATCTCTCCTGGCGGCTGCATAATATTCCATTGTGTATATGTACCACAGTTTCTTTAGCCATTCATCTATTGAAAGGTATCTTGGCTGTTTCCAGAGTCTTGCTGTGGTAAATAGTGCTACAATGAATATAGGTTTAAGGAAGGGATTTTTGTATTGTATTTTTGTGTTCCTAGGGTATATTCCTAGGAGTGGTATAGCTGGGTTGTATGGGAGCTTGATTTCCAGGTTTTGATGAAATCTCCATATTGCTTTCCATAAAGGTTGAACTAGACGGCATTCCCATGAGCAGTGGATGAGTTTCTTTCTCTCCACATCCCTGCCAACACTGCTTGTTCTCATTCTTTGTGATGTGTGCCAACCTCAAACTATGAGGTGGTACCCTGATGATTAGTGGTGTGGAGCATTTTTTCATGTGTCTTTTGGCCATTTGTATTTCTTCTTTGTCAAAGTGTCTGTCCATTTCTTCACCCCATTTTTTGATGGAATTAGATGTTTTTTTTTCTTGTAAGTTATGTTAGTGCCTTGTATATTTTGGAGATTAGCCCCTAATCTGATGGGTATTGGGTGAATAGTTTCTCCCACTCAGTGGGGGGGCTCTTGTATCTTGGACACTATTTCTTTTGAGGTGCAGAAGCTTCTCAGTTTAATATATTCCCATCTGTTAATCTCTGCTTTCAATTGCTTGGAGAGTGAACTTTCCTCCTTGAGGATGCCTTTAGTCTCAATGTCCTGGAGTGTTTTACCTACATGTTGTTCTATATATCTTATGGTTTCGGGTCTGATATCGAGGTCTTTCATCCATTTGGATTTAACCTTCGTACATGATGTTAACTGGGGGTCTAAGTTCAATTTTTTGCAAGTGGCTAGCCAGTTGTGCCAACACCACTTGTTGAAGAGGCTTTCCTTGCTCCATTTAGGATATCTTGCTCCTTTATCAAAAATTAGGTGATTGTATGTCTGGGGAACATTCTCTGAGTATTCAAGTCTATTCCACTGATCTGAAGGCTTGTCTTTATTCCAATACCATGCTGTTTTGATAAATATTGCTTTGAAGTACAGTTTAAAGTTGGGGAAAGTAATTCCTCACATATTCTTTTTCCCAATGATTGATTTAGCTATTCTAGGGTGTTTATTGTTCCACATGAATTTCAAAAGTGCCTGATCCACTTCTTTGAAGAATGTCATGGGTATCTTTAGAGGGATCACATTAAATCTGTACAATTTTGGGGGGAGTATTGCCATTTCAATTATGTTAATTCTGCCCATTCATGAGCAGGATATGTGCTTCCATTTCCGCGTGTCCTCTCTCATTTCTTGGAGCAGAGTTTTATAGTTTTCTTTGTATAGGTCCTTCACATTTTTAGTCAAGTGGATTCCAAGATATTTGAGTTTGTGTGGCACTATTATGAATGGGGTTGTTTTCTTTTTTTTCCTTTTTTTTTTTTTTGGTTTTTGGGCCACACCCAGTGACGCTCAGGGGTTACTCCTGGCTATTCGCTCAGAAGTCACTCCTGGCAGGCACGGGGGACCATATGGGGAACCGGGGGATCGAACCGCAGTCCGTCCTAGGTTAGCACAGGCACCTTATCTCCAGCGCCACCACCCGGCCCCAAAATATTTTATTAATTTTTCTTTCAAGTTTTATTATTTATTGAATTTGGGGCCACACCAGGCTGTGCTAAGGGCTTACTCTGGCTTAGTGAGGGGTTGTTTTCTTAATGTCCATTTCTTCCTTGTTACTCTTGGTGTATAGAAAGGCCATTGTTTTTTGTGTGTTAATTTTGTAGCCTGCTAACTTGCTATATGAGCCTATTGTTTCTAGAAGCTTTTTCATAGGGACTTTAGGGTGTTCTAAGTAGAGTATCATGTCATCTGCAAAAAGCGAGAGCTTGACTTCTCCCTCTCCTATCTGGATTCCCTTGATATCTTTTTCTTGCCTAATCGCTATAGCGAGTACTTACAGTGCTATGTTGAACAGGAGTGGTGAGAGAGGACAGACTTGTCTTGTGCCAGAATATAGAGGAAAGGCTTTCAGTTTTTCTCCATTGAGGATAATATTTGCCTCTGACTTGTGGTAGATGGCCTTAACTATATTGAGAAAGGTTCCTTCCATTCCCATCTTGCTGAGAGTTTTGATCAAGAATGTATGTTGATAACTCTGCGTCTATTGATATGATCATGTGATTTTTATTTTTCTTGTTGTTGATGTTGTGTATTATGTTGATAGATTTATGGATGTTAAACCATCCTTGCATTCCTGGGATGAAGCCTACTTAATCGTAGTGGATGATCTTCTTAATGAGACATTGAATCCTATTTGCTAGGATTTTGTTGAGGATCTTTGCATCTGTATTCATCAGCGATATTGTTCTGTAATTTTCTTTTTTGGTAGCATGTCTGTCTGTTTTAGGTATCAAGGTGATGTTGGCTTCATAAAAGCTATTTAGAAGTGTTCCTGTTTTTTCGATTTCATGAAAGAGTCTTGCCAGGATTGGTAGTAGTTCCTCTTGAAAGGTTTGAAAGAATTCATTAGTAAATCCATCTGGGCCTGGCTTTTGTTTTTGGGCAGACATTGGGTTACTGTCTTAATTTCCTCAATAGTGATGGGTGTGTTTAGATATGCTACATTCTCTTCATTCAACCGTGGAAGATTATAAGAGTCCAAGAATTTATCCATTTTTCCAGGTTCTCATTTTTAGTGGCATAAAGTTTCTCAAAGTAGTTTCTGATTCTCCTTTGAATCTCTACCATATCAGTAGTGATCTCTCCTTTTTCATTCCTAATACGAGTTATCAAGTTTCTCTCTCTCTCTCTCTCTCTCTCTGTCTCTCTCTGTTAGTTTTGCCAGTGGTCTATCAATCTTGTTTATTTTTTCAAAAAAAACAGCTTCTGCTTTTGTTGATCTTTTGGATTGTTTTTCAGGTTTCCACTTCATTGATTTCTGCTCTCAGCTTTGTTATTTCCTTCTGTCTCCCTATTTTTGGATTCTTTTGTTGAGTACATTCTAATTATATGAGCTGCGTCATTAAGCTATTCAGGAATGCCCCTTCTTCTTTCCTGATGTGTGCTTGCAAAGCTATAAATTTTCCTCTCAGTACCGCTTTTGCTGTGTCCCATAGGTTCTGATAGTTTGTGTCTCCATTGTCATTTGTTTTCAGAAAGGTTTTGATTTCTTTGATCTCATCTCAGACCCACTGGTTATTCATTATTAGACTGTTTGACTTCCAGGTATTAAAGTTTTTCTTCTGTGTCCCTTTGTAGTTCACATATAATTTAAGGGCCTTGTGGTCAGTGAAGGTAGCCTGCAAAATTTCTATCCTCTTGTTATTATGGAGGTATGTTTTATGTGCTAGCATGTAGTCTATCCTGGAGAATGTCCCATGTACATTAGATAAGAATGTGTATCCAGGCTTCTGGGGGTGGAGTGTCCTGTATATATCTACTAGACCTCTTTCTTCCATTTCTCTTTTCAGGTCTAGTATATTCTTGTTGGGTTTCAGTCTGGTTGACCTGTCTAGTGTTGACAATGCCGTGTTGAGGTTGCCCACAATTATTGTGTTGTTATATTATTTTTCAGATTTGTCAACAATTTATCAAATATTTTGCTGACTCCTCATTCGATGCATATATGTTTAGGAGAGTGATTTCTTCCTGCTGTATGTATCTCTCTCTCTCTCTCTCTTTTTTTTTTTTTTGGTTTTTGGGCCTCACCTGGTGACGCTCAGGGGTTACTCCTGGCTATTCGCTCAGAAGTCGCTCCTGACAGTCACGGGGGACCATATGGGGAACCGGGGGATCGAACCGCGGTCCATCCTAGGTTAGCGCAAGCACCTTATCTCTAGCGCCACCGCCCGGCCCGCTGTATGTATCTCTTGATTAATACAAAATGTCCATCTTTGTCCCTTACAACTTTCCTAAGTATAAAGTTTGCATCATCTGATATTAGTATGGCCACTCCAGCTTTTTTATGGGTATTGTTTGCTTGAATGATTTTCCTCCAGCCTTTTATTTTGAGTCTATGTTTGTTCTATTCGGGTGCATTTCTTGTAGGCAGCAGAAGGTTGGATTGAGATTTTTGATCCATTTAGCCACTCTGTGTCTCTTAACTGGTACATTTAGTCCATTAGTCCATTGACATTGAGAGAAAGAATTGTCCTGGGAGTTAGTGTCATCTTTTTTTTTTTTTTTTTTTGGTTTTTGGGCCACACCTGGTGATGCTCAGGGTTACTCCTGGCTATTCGCTCAGAAGTCGCTCCTGGCAGGCACGGGGAACCATATGGGGAACCGGGGGATCGAATCAAGGTCCGTCCTAGGTTAGCGCAGGCACCTTACCTCCAGCGCCACCGCCCGGCCCCCAGTGTCATCTGTATATCGAAATTTATTGTGTCTGTTGGTCAGTCTTGTCTTAAAGTAGGCCATTCAGTTTTTCTTTTAAGAATGGTTTTGAGTCTGTAAAGTTTCTGAGCTGTTGTTTGTCTGTGAAACCATGTTTTGTTCTTTCAAACCTGAAAGTGAGTTTTGCTGGGTGCAGTATTCTAGGCGAAGCATTTATTTCATTGAGTTTTGTCACTATGTCCCACCATTGCCTTCTGGCCTTGAGTGTTTCCAGTGACAGGTCTGCAGTAAATCTCAAGGATGTTCCCTTGAACGTAATTTCTCTTTTCGATCTTACTGCTTTCAGAATTCTGTCTCTATCTGTGGGATTCGTCATAGTGACTAGGATGTGTCTTGGGGTGTTTTTTTCTGGGGTCTCTTTTAGTTGGTACTCTTCTGGCATTCAGGATTTGATCACATGTATTTTTTAGCTCTGGTAGTTTCTCTTTAATGATGTTCTTGACCGTTGATTCTGCCTGGAGATTTTCTTCCTGGGTCTCTGGGACTCCGATGATTCTTAAGTTGTTTCTGTTGAGCTTATCATGGACTTCTATTTTCATCTGTTCCCTTTCTTTGAGTAATTTTTCCATTGTTTGATCATTTGCTTTAAGGCTTTTTTTTTCCAATTTCTTTTGCCGTATGGAATAGTTATTCGTCTCATCTTCCAGTGTACTAATTCTATCCTCAGCTGTTGTTAACCCATGGGAAAGCTCAACCATGTTTATCTTCAATTCATCTACTGAGTTTTTCAGACCTCTTATTTGACCTGAAATTTCAGTTTGGAGTTTTCTGATTTCTATCTTCATTTTCTCTTGATTCTTATTAGTGTTCTCTTATATACTTTGAGTTCTTTGAACATCTTCCATATTGCAACTCTAAACTCCTTATCTGAGAGACTGACTAGTTGGTTGGTTATGCTCAAGTCATCAGAGTTGCCATCCTCATTCTCTCTCTCTGGCACTGGCCTGCGTTGTTTCCCTATTGTCACACTTGTATTGTGGGTTTTTCTACGTGTTGTGGTTGTATTCATTGGCTAAATGCTTCACTCTGCAGCCGTGCTCCTCTGGCTCCTCCCTTTCTGAGCGTGAAAACTCACCTCCAGGGAAGGCCAGCCATCCGCAGATGAGCCACACACAGGATGAAATCAGCCGAAAATGCAGTACAGCACAGAAGACAGGCAGATAGGGGTAATAGTATCTGAGTTCCAGAAGAGTTCAGCGGCTCCTCCCTTTCTGGGCGTGTAAACTCACCTCCAGGGATG
Organism: Crocidura indochinensis; assembly: GCA_004027635.1. Classification (NCBI taxonomy): domain Eukaryota; kingdom Metazoa; phylum Chordata; class Mammalia; order Eulipotyphla; family Soricidae; genus Crocidura; species Crocidura indochinensis. The sequence goes on from PVKC010003319.1 coordinate 37,974, forward strand.
GCTCCAGGGAATGCGAGCCATCTCCAGATGAGCAACACACAGGATGAAATCAGGCCGAAAATGCAGCACAGCACAGAGGACAGGCAGGTAGGGGTGCTGGTATCTGAGTTCCAGCAGAGTTCGAATATTTTTGTTAATGAAACATTTATTACAGAAAAAATATACAAACAATTCAAATACTTAACAACAGGGAATGGTTGAATAAACTATGATATAATCACATAATGGGTTATTATGAAGCTACTTAAAAATAAAAGGAAATCAGAAGACTATACAGGACTTAAGATGCTGCCTTGAATCCTACAGACTCTACTTTAAATTCTGGGCACCACATACAATCTCCTGAACACCACCAGAGGTCACTTCTGAGCATTAGCCAGACATAGACCCTGAGCACCACCAGGTGTGGCCCAAACTCTCATCCCCACCCCTACAAATATGAGAAAGAATTTAAAAAGATCCTATCTTATTATAGAATAATCTATGTGATATAAAAGCATATGACCCATCTCTATGCTACTACTTTTAAAAACATAGAATTTAACTGGAATATCACCATGTCATTCATTGCTCTTGTCTGTGGCTGCTTTCACACAAACATTGTAAAGTAGAGTAGGAGGGGCAAAGACTAAGTGGTCTGCAAATACTCAAATACTTTCTGGACTCTCAGAAATTTATCCCCAGCCCTACTCATGGGAATTTAGACACTGAAGGACCAAATCTCAATCTGTATCTGAGACTCCATATGCTTCCCATTTGAATGCTTGAAATGTGGTTAGTACCTTAAGTCTCTCCACCCTAAATTTTTTCACTCAACTTATATCTAAATGTGCTGTGGCTCAGGAGTGGCAGCACAGTTCAAGCATGCAACATTCACTGAAATGTTTCAGTGCTGAGAATTATTAATTAATTCCAGAAACCTTAGTTGATGCACTAGAGTGTATGGCAGAATAGTGATCGATTCTGTGATTGTTCAACAAAATACATGGGATTTAAGATGTGCCCATTGATCCTACTCTCAGTGTAAGTTCTCTGAGGTGCCAAGTGTGACTACATTGTTACATACTCTGTGTTTATAGTCTGTGCCCTCAAGAAGCTCACTGAGTAGTGAAGAACTGAAAGCCCTGGGTGGCCTGTGTACCCATGGTACAGCCACAGGCTCAGGAAGCCTGGCTGGCTTTGAAGAACACTTTAGGCATCCCAATAGCAGGAGACCAGAGAAAGCAGCTGCTAGTCTTAGTCTATCAGTGAGATGAGCATGAAGTGGCTGAGGTATCTGGGTATCTGGGAATATTATGGGTCTCAACATGCAAATTCTTCTCTCTAGCAATTTCCTACTGAGGTTGCTGTAAGCAATATTTATCAACCTCTATCATAACTTAGATTAGCAGGTGGCCAGAAAATATTACTGCATTGCCAAAGTTTGCTTCTTCTTTTGGGTCCAGCTCAAAATTTACATGCAACAATGTATTACAAATAGTTTCAGTCTTCAGAACATATTATTCAGAACAAGTAACAAACACTACTTGTAAAAGACAAGCAGATTATTCAGAAATAGTAACAACACAATTTTTAATTTAATTTTTATTTTTGTTGTGGCCAAAGTGTATTACAAATCTTACACAATGATATTTAAGGTACACAGTGACAACAAATGAGGGCCTTTCCACCACCAGTGTTGTCCTCCCTTCATCCCTGTTCCCAAGCATATATCCCTTATCTCCTTCCTTTATCCCCCAGAATGCTAGTGTAACTAAAAGCATATATG
>PVKC010003320.1:0-39427 GCA_004027635.1 Crocidura indochinensis
GGGATCTAACCCAGGTCAGCAGTGCACATAACAAACACCCTACTCACTGTACTATCACTCCAGCCCTACCTACCATGTTTTAAAAACTATATATAACATAAAGGTGATCATTAAAAATTTACCATATTACTTCTGCAACTTTGTTTAGAGTTTATTTTTATTTGTTTTAAGGATCAGGACTTACTTTTGGCTCTATGTGCAGGGATCACTCCTAGTGGGGTCCACTCAGGAGAACCATACAAGCTTCAGGGATCAAACCCAAGGCATGTCTACAAGGCAAGAGGTACTACTCTGGCCCTCTCAGGCTCTCTCCTTTTTATGTTCCTACCTTAAAAAAAGCAAGACCTATTAGAAGATCAATGCAAAATGTAATAATTAGCATTATTTAGAGACTATTTTACAAATAAGAAGGTTTAAAGAGTACTATACTAGAGCCTTTGGCTCAACAGGCTTTGCAGGAAGCAGGTTTGATCCCTGAAACTCAGTATGGTTCCCCTGAGTGGACCCCACTAGGAGTCCACCAGTCCCCACTGGCACTGTGGGGAGCAAATCCCTGGTCCCCACAGAGAGCTGGGGGTCGGGGCCAAGCACTATAGACCCTCCACACACACAAATAATAGAATACATTCTACCAGGATGTTTAAAATGCTAGGAAAATTCTAAGAGAAAGTCAGAGGAAAATTAAAACTTTCCATATTGCCAGAAGTACCAGGTATCTGTCTAAAGGCTATAAACAAGATATAAATATCATGAAAATCTATTTACAGATTACATAAATGTCTTCATTTTCTTTCTTGCTCCTTTTTTGTCATCTTATGATTTTCAAAAGGTAAGCAATGAAGCATAACTTGGTTTAAATTAGTATAATTTGTTTTTAGTAGCAATTTCTAAAAACTAGACTAGGACCAGAAAACTAAAACAGGAAACAGTTGAAAAATACAGAAGAAAAATAAATATTTATCTCATGACTATTCTGAATCAGAATGTGTAGGACTAAGACTCATGCAGATCATATTCCCATGTATCTGAAGATATATCTGAAATATCCCATTTCATCTTAGTTGAGCTATCACTAGTGAAGATAACAAAGTAAAAACAGTATTTTCATAAAGAACACAAAGCTGATTAACGGAAAAAACTTCTAAAATTAAGAATATGAAATTTGAGGATCAAGGGGCCAGAGTGATAGCATAGCGATAAGGCTTTTACTTTGCGTGTGGCTGACCAGTAAGGGATCAGGGACAGGCCCCAGGTTCAATCCCATATGGTCCCCCAATCCTGCCAGGAGCAATTTCTAAGCACAGAGCCAGGAGTAATCCCTGAGTACCTCCAGGTGTGGCCCAACACCCCCCCCCCCAAAAAAAAAGAAATTTGAGGATCCAATGTTATTTGAGGATCCAATGTTATAAAACACAAAATATAATCTTACATTAGAGAAACATTAGTCTTACAGAATAAGTTTATACAGTCTGTAAGTGACTATAGTTTTAATAGATTAAATAATAAAGACTGATAAACGCTGATCTTCTCCTCATTAAGAATGAAGATCCTGATGAGATTCCCAGGCATATTTACATAGAAGCATAATTAAGATTACAGACTCCTAAATCCTTGAGATATTTATTAGGATTCAAAATGATACAAACTAAGCATATCATAGCATACATTAAATTGTTAATATAGAGAAACTAGCATAAGCAGATACTTAAATGGTTTATTTTTAACATTCCCTTTAAAATCTTAAAATTCATTACATAAATATTAGCTATATAATTATGTAAGTCAACTCATTTTATCAATGTTAGTTTCCCAAAAAGTGGCTGTGTTTATATAAATGCTCACAATGTAAACCTATATTATCTCTTCTATATTACAATATTTTTAATTAAAGCTAGCATTCCTAAATGTAGTTTTCAAATATGAAATTGCCTTTGAATACCAAAAAAGGTACTTTTAGACTAGTAATAAAAGGCATTATTTTTTTTTTACTTTATAGTTTAAAGAAAGAAATTCTTTTGAAAATAAAAAAGGGAGTAGCGGTATTAAGTGGAGTTTCTGGACATACAGAATATAAAAATGTAACCATCTATCAAGCAGTGACCACTTTAGGCCATGGTTTAGATACATCTATCCATGACCCAGATTCCCGCTGGAGAACTTATTTTTTAGGGAGGACTTCCTCTATCTCTCTTTTTCTCTCTCCTCTTCTCTCTCACCTCTCTCTCATATATATGCATATATTTTTAACTATAAAAAGCAGTCTATGATAAGGAACTGGGTTCTAAGTAAACTACTGAACTAACATATATTTGACAAAAAAGATTCCACCCCCTCTTTTCTCTTCTCACTTCACAGGCAACCAAGAATTTTGCTTTCTGATAGTGACTTCTACCACAGGGAGAATCTTGTAAAGTCTGTTAGGTTCTTTAACTAACCAGGAGTTGACCATTTTTTCACACCACAATCAATAGTTACCTAGCTACCATTTTCCTTCTTTTGATGAATTAAAATTTGAATTAGTGGCAAGATGATTTTGAAGCATCTTTGGCAGTCATGTAAGATGCAAATTTAAATCAAACTGTGATAAGTCAGTGCACATTGGTCTATTAAAAGTAACATTGCAAAAAAGTGTGGGAAAGTTATTCTTTATTATATGAAACAAGATCAAAGTGAAATTAAACGATTCATGAATGAAAAGGACAAAAATTCTAAATGTTTTTAAATAACTTTCCTTGTGTCTATCTTTTTCATTTTTAATATATTAGAAAACCATTTAAACAGCCCTACTCCAAACTCCTGAATGAAGATTACCTAATTATTTTTTAGCTCCGAAAGTAGTATGGTTAGGCAGTGACAATTCACTAAAAAGCAAGGACTGCGTAGACTCTGAATCGCTGAATTCATACAAAATGAAAAAGTCCGATTTAATGTGATATTAAACAGAGAAGCAATCTCGCAGAAGCTATTTAAAATAAACTTAAGGCTTCAGTTTATGAGCTGGTGTCATAAATTTCACCCCATTTATTCCTAACCTTTTACTTTGCAGTCACTTTAGAAGGAAAGGGAAAGAACACAAGTGTTTTAAACTCAAGCAGCAGAAAAATTCCTTCTGCACTCGCAGCTCTTTTTTTAGAATGCCAAACAAAGACACTATTCATCGCTCCCCTAGCGAGAGAGGAGGCTCACAAGGCGGATCTCCAGCACAACTAAGCCAGAGCCCAAAAGATAGGCGGCGCCATAATTTTCCACAACAAAATGAAATAAAGCTTACCTTGGTAAGTGGTTCCTGTCTCTTACCAGGCATAAACTGGAAATCTGGGGGATCATCTCCATAACTTTCCTGGTTGGCTCAGAAATTTTGCTTTTAAAATCTGATTGGGTCTCTTTCTGCTGCAACAGCTCTTGTTTAGCATATTCTTTAAGCCTTTTGTAAAGGGTGCGTAGGCCCTGGGCTGTGCGAGGAGGCCGATCTACTCCGATTGCATTGTAGTTCACTGCTATGATATCCCAGCACCTATTCTTTTCCACTATGACTGAGTGCTTGTTAGTGTGTTCTTCCAGGATCTTAACATAGGGCTTCACCAGCTTTAGCAGATCCAGCTTTTCAGACAAGGTGAAATTGGAAGATCTAGCCTTGCCTACCATTGTTCCTCGCAAGTGCAGGAGGCCGGCTCTGAAACCACCATGCAGTGCAGCCTTCAGCTCGTCTCAGCAATTTTCACCAACAGAAAAAGATCAGGCTTAACTAGGCTAGCCTCATTTAGACCCACGCCTACAGGGGAGGGTTTATTAAAATTCCTCCAGCTTAAGCTGACGCAGGTTCAGGAAATCTGCTTAAGCCAAGCCTGACCTACATAAAGCAGCATGCTCACTGAAGAAGACAGGGAGGCACAAGCAAAACACACTTGTGCATGGAGAGAACAGACAGCTCCAGATAGGATTGGATGCAGAAAGGTCTAGAGAGAAGCCTGGGACCTGGCTAAAAAGGAGCTGATTTGGTAAGAAGACAGATTTTCCACACGTGTATGCCTGGCTGATACAGTGAAACTGCACTGCGGTGCCACTTAGATGAAAACAAAAGAGGGGCTGTATGGTGCTATTTCTTTACAAATCTAGTCGATTGAAAGTGAAAAATCGAAGCTAAAACTGGTGGTGGAAGGAGTCCTAACAGTGCAATCCCTGTTGCAGAGCTCTGTTCTCTCTCACAGAATCTGCATAATGCTGGTCTTGCTGTCTGTCAATCAGGAACTGCAGATCCTCTAGCTAGTTAGGTTTCACCCAGGCTCAGATTCCATAGTAAAGCTAAGCTTCTCCTTCAAAAACAGTCTACTGATTGTTGGGGGTCTTGGTTGTTTTGCTTGTTTGGTCTGTTTGGATCGCTTTGGTTCTTTAAAAAATATCTTTGTTGGGCACGAATTGTAAAGAGCAGGTAAAATTTTTTCTGCTTTGGATTAAGCAATAGACTACTTTAGCCAGTAAAGCGTGTTAATATGCTAGCCTGCTTTACTGTGTGTAAAAAACCACCCTTCGCAACAGAAACAGCAAGATCACAAGATCATGCCTCAAGAACAAATAACAAAATCGCATTTCCTATTATAAAATAGAATATTTGACCATATACCCACAGTTTGGACCATGAAGGGAAATAGCTAGTCTAGCTTTTTGCAAAGCCAACAGTTCACATGCTTGGAAAATATTTTCTAATCCCTGTCTAAAAACATGATAAATAATAATGTAGCAAAATCAACCATTATTTTCTGCAGAAAGAGATGCCTCTCCAGGCAGGGAGAATGAATGAGAACTTGAATTGTTTCCTTCATCAGTGACTCACCAAGAGAAGTGCTTCTGAGCACTGTGCAAGATCCAAAAGAAATAGTAAAATACATAAAAGCCCTATTCCGGCGATTGCACTTATCCCAAAATGTCATAAATTTTCAGTAACCTTGTACTGAGGTTATACTTGGAGGTATATTTAAAGACTCACAATGTGTTTATCTGATACAGGAGGGTTGAAAGATTGCCAGGTAATTAATAGAGTACTAGGAATGTGTTAACTAGCGTATTTTCCTAGTACATGGAGTTAATTGTCACAGTCTTTATTTGTCCTGTCTTTCATAGTTTGAGTTTTACTGCTCAATAAATGTCAAGAACAATAATAATGCAAATAATTTTTGCCTTAGAAACACAAGTTAAAAGTTAACTCTACTGATGCTCCAGGGTCCCTAGGGTGGTGGCTCAGAGAGGAAACAGAAGGCACCAAAACCATAACTGAAAGTTAACCGATAACGGTGGAAGGAAAGCAGTGCAACAACTGGCAATGGTACAGGATCCTGGGCCCATGGGGGTAGGTGTGTGCAGGAACTTGATATGTTAACACTATAAACCTAGACACTATTATCAAACTATGATAATGCTGCAGACAGACAGATAGGAGTTTCCTGGTAATGTTTTTGGAAAATAATAAAATTAAGAAACTGGGGCCAGAGCTTTAGAACAATGGTAGGGCACTGACCTTGCACAAGGCAAACCTGGGTTTGATCCCTGACATCCCAAAAGGTACCCAGCACCACACCAGGAATGAGTGCTAAGCTCAGAGCCTGAACACAGCCAGGTGTGGCCCAAAACAAACAAACAACACAACACAACAACAGAAACTCATCTCAAGGGAGAAAACACTGCTTTAAATGAGGTCTTCAGAAATGGAGAAAAGCAAGGCTCCACACAGAGAAGGATAGACCCTTCAGAAAGAGAAGCTACAGAATTTAAAGGTCATGATTAGAATATGAAAGGGCTTTTCCCCTGTGACAACCACCTGATTATTGTGCATGCAGGAAAGTTTTGCACTGTTCAGATGGTTCCTACATAATCTCATCTCTTCCATTATTGGTGATCCTTCATAATCTATCATCTCTGGCTCTGCTGACGATGTCCCATCATCTAATCACAACCTTTAGATCAAGGGTCTCAAACTCAATTTACCTGCGGGCCTCAAGAGGCAAAGTCGGGGTGATCCTTGAGCGCAAAGTCAGTAGTAAGCATTGGGGGGTGTGACCCAAACAACTAAAACAAAACAAAACCAAAAAACATTCCTCTAGGGTAGGGCCACAGAATGTTGTACAGAGGGCTGTTTGTGGCCCACGGGTCGCGAGTCTGAGGCCCCTGCTTTAGATTCTTCAATAGCTTCCATCCTTCCCTGGACTTCAGTGGTTGAGTGATGCTTCAGTTTCTCCTCTTCAAATTGCTCAGTAGTTATATGCCAAAGGGATGTGGTATTCATGCCTTTGGGCTACTTCAGGGTGAGGCAATCTCTTAAGCTTTATTATTTTCCAAACACAGCCATGATCCTTCTACCTATCTGCCTGCCACACCAAGATTACAATGCTTCATCCTGTATAAGGAACTAAATAAGATTAACTGGAGTCCTTTAGTATTTGGGAGAAACTGTTAGCATTATAGAAAGAATGGAGACATCTAGGGCTACTCCAGAAATTTATTTGCTTATTATTGTTACTTATAGATTTATGTTATTTAGAGTCAGACTGTGTGTAATATGGAATTAATGAATTATTTATATATTCATAGAAAAAAACTCAAGGGCCCAGCACATGCAAGGCATAAATGTGCTCTATCATTTTAGCTACCTCCCAGCCCAGAAGAGTCATGGGAAGTGCCCCCACCCTGCAGTACCCATATCCCAAGTCAAGATTTACTCCCCTTTCTTCTCCAACAGGGATAAAACCTATATCACTACTGTAGATCTTCCTTGTAAAGATTATTAAACTTATTTTTTCCTTTGAAACAAGCAGGTTGACAGCGAAGGGTCCCAATGGCAATAAGTCCTTGAGATATAATACAAGTTCTTGGGACATAAAACCAAGAAATGGAATTTGAAGAAGTTACTCTTGTCACTATCCATAAGGCTATAGGGACACACTTTGTGGAGACTAAAACGAAGACCTGGGAAGAGAAGGTCAAAGAAGATCAACTGATCCCAACCCTTCCTTGGTGGGTTCCTTTGAGGGTTCAAAAAGATTCTTACCAAGATAGAAAGCCCCACGTGGGGCAGGTTGGTTTTTTGGGGCCACACCCATTTGATGCTCAGGGGTTACACCTGGCTAAGCGCTCAGAAATTTCCCCTGGCTTGGGGAGACCATATGGGACGCCAGGGGATCGAACCACAGTCCTTCCGTGGCTAGCGCTTGCAAGGCAGACACCTTACCTCTAGTGCCACCTCGCCGGCCCCACATGGGGCAGGTTGGAAGAAACTTTATATACACCCACATGAACCGATGGAGACAAGCACATGTGTTCCCTTGGGTCCATGAACATCATCCCTGCATGCACACGTCTCCTGCATCTTCTATCTTGAGATGTGAACTTTCCCACTTTCATGCTGGGTTGTATATAGGGCTCTGTCTACCTTTGGAGAAACCTGCACTCTCTCTTGAACACATTACTCTCTCTTTCTTATCCTCTTCATCCCCTTCCTCAGAATTTCCAGATAAAGCCCGTTGTAACTTCACTGCTTGTCTCCCTTTGAAATTCTTTTCTATGAAGAAAGGCTATGGACCCAAGGACTGGTTAAGATCTAGGACTAACTCTCCTTCCCAGCAAAGAGCAATTCCTCACTGCTGCCTGAGTCCATGGTTCCCGGAGAAATCAGGTGGCAGGGATCAACTCCCACACCGGGCATACCAAGTGGAGGCCAGATGACCTAGTGGAGCTGGTGGGACTTGAGGTCTGTGCCAGGTAGGGGCTCATCATAGACCTTACAGTCATAAATCTCTCAGCCATTCCTGAGTAGAGTGAAAGCAGTTGATTCCTTTCTCAGGCTGACGCCTCTCCTCCCTTCATATAAGTCACCTGTGGACTTTCACCGAAATCAGTTGGCTTGTTCATCTTACTCTAGATACCTTATCCAGTCCAAGAACATTCAGAATGACAGTGATGTTTCCCTGTGCCTCACAAAGAACATTTATCCTATGGCCGATTCTAGGCAGCTCTGAAATGAAAGAGCCAGAATTTTATGCTTTGACATAAAATAAGCTCAAAAACTTGTATGGGACCGGAGCAAAAACATAGCTGTTGCACACAGCCAACACAGGAGAGACCCTGGTTCGATTCCCAGCATCCCATATGGTCCCCAGAGCCTGCCAGAAGCAAATTTCTAAGTATAGAGCCAAGAGGAACCCTTGAGGGCCTCTGGGTGTGATCCAAAAACAAACAACCAAAAAAAGTACAGTCTATATGAGCAAGTACAGGACTCAATGAACTAGGGCACGGGCTTTGCAGGCAGGGAGCAGCTGGATTCCATCCGAGTATCACATGGTCCTGAGCAAAGGGCAAGGAGTAGCTCCTGAGCTCTGCAGGATATGGATCGAAGACACATTTTTATTTTTTAGGCAAGAACAGAAATCCTATTATTACTGCAGCCATAATTTAGAGGATGCTGGAAACCAGTTGGCCTGCCGTGGAAATGTCCCAGCATAGCTGAGACCAGATCGCAAAGAGAAATCACTTCCCTGACAAGAAGTTGTGGTCTATCTCAAGTGTAGCTTATTGAGAGTTGCAAACATTTATTTGGCCTAAATATGAATCTCAATCCTGCTGAGCTATTTACATATTTGAGCATTTACCTCTTTACCTGGAAAACTTAGCATTGAAAAACATTTTGAAGCTGAAATAACTAAAAATTATTTAATTAGTTCAGTAACAGTTATTGATAGAATGTCCCGTGCCTTATTGCTCTGCTAACCGCCTAACTGCCCTGTCCTCTCAGATGAAAGGATGTTTGTTTTGGGACATATCTGAGGCATAAGTGACTTCTAGTGACTTGTTAATCTTTTACCAAGGAAATAACATCCAAAATTTGGGGTGAAAGTAACAATGGATTGTTAAGAAAGATTTTTCCCCTGGTAAAGAGTTGTCCCCTTTTAATTAAGCTTGGCTTTTTAGTCAAGTCACTTTGTTCCCTTAAAGTTTATCCTTTTAGTCAGACTTTAGAGAAGACTTAGGAAGTATATAGTTATTTGTTGAAGCCCTAAAAGTAAAAGGCCTGCAAACTGTCTATTGTAAAGGAGTTTGTAGATTAAGCAAAATGTACTGACAGTTATCAAAGCTTTTGATTTATATATATATATATATATATATATATATATATATATATATTTTTTTTTTTTTTTTTTAAACCTAAGCTTTTGCTAACAAGAAAGTATGTTTAACCCTGAAGGAAAACAGATGTGAGTTTTTTACATACCACAAAAATTGGGGCCTGAGAGAGAGTATGGAGGTAAGGCACTTGCCTTGCAACCAGAAGGTCAGTGGTGCCCCGAGCCTATCAGGGACAATTTCTGAGCATGGAGCCAGAAGTGGTCCTTGAGCACTGCCGGGTGTGACCCAAAAACACAAACAAACAAACAAACAAACAAAAAAAGACATACCACAAAAATGTAGGACTTTCAAAAATCTTGCTTAAATAGCCAGTGTGATCTTCAATAACTCAGACTCAGATTCACCCTCACTTCTGAGCGTGGCTGTCTCATTGCCGAATCTTCGCACCCACGTTCCTGAAGGACCCCTCGAGCCCCCCTTAGTGTCCAGACCAAGCAGGCTATGACACATTATGCTTAGAGTCATTAGTGGGATTCAAGGGTGAAGATCACCTTCTTAACCTCCAGCCACCCTTTCCACTACCATAGTATGGAACACACCTGCTAGTAGTAGTAATTAGTAGATAGTAGATAGTTTGTCCCTCAACTGCACAAGTTCACCTTTCTCTCCTGAACAGGTAGAACCATCCCTTCATACCAAATCAGAACTGTCAAGAACCTTGAAGCAGGGGCTACCAGATGTAACCACAAAATGTGCACAGGAAGTCAGTCTTTGAAAGAGCAGAAAGTACTCGAAAAGTCATCATGCCTTGAGCTAATCTTGAGCTTGCTCTTGCTCTGCAAATAAGCTTGAGAATTTTTGCTTCTCTGCTTTCCCACCCGTGCTCTGTAAATGCCACTTCTCATTAGATACCCTATAAAACAAGACCTCCCCTCATGACCCAGGCAAGTGTGAGCTCTGCTGAGTCTGCTGGTATAATAAACCTGAGCTCTCCCACTCTCAGAGTCTGATTTAAGTACCAAAAAGGCATTAAGGGATGTAAAGACCACCCGTCTCTGCTGGGCAGACTCCACTGTGGTGGGAAGCTTTGTCTCTAGCCTGGGCTGGTGGAGATCCTTCCCAATTGGCTTTTGCTTCATGCCAATAGAGCTCTTCTTTCTTATTTAGTTATTCCATGTCTTCTCAGATGACAAACGATGCAGAGATGTGTGGAAACCAAACGTTGGTACCTATAACTATGTATAAAAATACAGTCCCTGGTAAACGGAATTAGACAGTGATGAAGGATGAGCGTTGGAACACTGTTCAATTGAAAATCATGAATAACTTTGTATCCACAGTGATTCAATAAATTAAAAATGAGTAAAAAATTTAGACCCCCATAGGTCTACAATGTCATATAGTGCCCAACACCTAAGTTAGCCACAAAAGCCCTTTTTTTCAAATGTGGTTAATGGCACTGAAGAATTAAAATTTAAATCTATTAAAGTTTATTTTTCTCTCAAATTTATTGTTTTGGTAGGATGATATTTTACTTAACTTTCATGCAGTATGAACCAGTTATATAACTAAACAATAATGAAATACCATCTCATACCACAAAGATTGGAACACATCAAAAATAAATTGTTGGCAAAGATGTGGACAGAAAGGAACTCTCATTCACTGTTAATGAGAATGTAGACTGGTCCGGCATTTTGGGAAAACAACATAATATCACTGAGTAGGCTTCCCTTCACAAGCAAACTCCTGTTGGGGTCCTCCATGTTTCTCTCATCAGTCTTCAGGAGGTGCCAACCAGACTTGGAAAGACTCTGACTGCACCAGTTTATCAGGATTCCCACAGCCCATACTTTCCTCTCAGTTACCTTTTCACCCTCCAATCACACACCTCCACAAACCTTAGTCCACAGACTACAAATGCCTGCTATCCTGTGAATTGACACCAGTCTCTCCCCATTACTGCAATAATCTTAAGTAAAGTCTATGTGACTTATAAACTTGTCTCGCGATATTTTCCTGACACTTTCCATAATCACATCAGCAATGAGGTCAATAAACCAATTTATTTGATTTGAATTTTTCTCACATATGTGCAGATGGAACCTGTAAAAGAACTTTTAAATATTTTATAACAATGCAAATTGTGATGCCAGCTATAATGAAATAGTATTTTCTAGCAAAAAAATTTTTAATATTAAGTTATATTAGTAATGCAGAATCAAACTAGTACTCACATTGGTACAATAAAGAAAATGAGCTACATAAAGTATACCATAAATTTCTTTTTTTTTCTGTTTTTGGTTTTGAGCCACACATGGCAGTGTTCAGGGGTTACTTCTGGCTCTGCCCTCAGAAATCAATCTTGACAAGCTTGGGGAATTCATATGAGATGCTAAAGATTGAATCCATGTTGGCCATATGTTGGCCCTACCCCCTACGCTATTGCTCCAGCTCCCGGTCATAAATTTTCTTCATAAACTCTAAAAGCAATCAATTATCAAGAAATAGCAGGAATAAACTGTTTACTAAATTGAAATAGTTTTAGGATAATAAACAGCATTAGGAACAAAATGTTAGCAAATACACAGTAAATCTGACAAGTTTCTTCTCAAGTGAACAACTTAGGTTTGGTCAATTCAAATCATAAGCGTGAACAAGTATTGTAAAATCATGAGTAATAGCTTTAAGCTCGCAGCTTTAGCCAGCTATTAAAGATAAATACTGGAAAGCAAAACCTCCATTTCGCAGCTAAGAGGTAACACAGTTATAAAACAAACTCCTCAAGCACAAACCAGGATGCAAGAAACCATCAAGGGACCCAATAGGAGATACAAATCCTAAATCTCTCAGGTCACCACAATGGGGATAAACTCCTGCACTTGACCCTCCAGGATGTCTCCACAGGCTGCTGTTATCTTGAAACAAGGCCCAACTTTTTACTGCGACCCAGCAGAAGACTTATCAGTAGGTGCAGATGGAACTTGAACACACATGACTGAACTGACTCGCAGATTTAAATCATACACATGATCTCTCAGCAGTCTCTCGGACAAAGGACAAGATCGAGTAAAGGCCAGCCTGTCCTTCTTTGTAGGGGTCCTATTTTCCTAAAGAAAATTTTTTATGGCTTTAATCCTCAGCCTGTTTCACAAAACCACATACCTACTCGCCAGCCCTAACATTAATATAGCTTATAGGGAAAAAAGTCATTTTTAGGGAAAAAGATGGTATATATATATATATATATAAAATTTCATTTAAAATTATTTTTATTAAAAAAAAATCTCTTTTCGGGGCCCGGGAGATAGCATGGAGGTAAGGCGTTTGTCTTTCATGCAAAAGGTCATCAGTTCGAATCCCGGTGTCCCATATGGTCCCCCGTGCCTGCCAGGAGCAATTTCTGAGCATTGAGCCAGGAGTAACCCCTGAGCACTGCCGGGTGTGACCCAAAAAAAAAATCTCTTTAATATTTTAGAGATATTTAATTTTTGTTTATTTGTTTTGTTTTGGGGCCACACCCGGCAGCGCTCAGGGGTTACTCCTGGCTCTGTGATCAGAAATTGCTCCTGGCTAGCTCCAGGGACCATATGGGATACCAGAATTGAATCCAGGTCCATCCTGGTTCAGCCACATGCAAGGTGAATGCCATATCGCTACACTGTCTCTCCAGCCCCTTTTAGAGATATCTGAAATGAAAGCTATATTCAGTTAATCAAAGAATTGCGTATAATATGGTCACAATATATTAAACAATCAACTGGTTACAAATAAATCACAAGTAACTTTTCTGTTAACACATTTTTTTAATGTGTACTGTTTTTGATTTTTGGATCACAAGTAGCAGTGCTCAGGGCTACTCCTGATTCCAAACTCAGGGATCACTTCTGCAGGTTATGGGAACTGTTATGTGGTACCGGAGAATGAACCCAGGTCAGCAGAAGATAAGACAAACATCCTACCTGCTGCAACAATCACTCAGGCTGTCTGGGTCACATTTTATCTTAAATGACCAAAGAAATGCTATGAATTTGTTACAAAAATGTGCGAGAACTCAGTATATTTTTAGTCTTCACTATTTTTCAAATAAGGATTTCACTTAGAAATGGGCAAAACTGTTCTTGCGAAACAAATAGTGCTGTGAGTTTTAATAATATGTAGTTAGGGAAATTCTTTCATACACTAAAGATGGCATAAGCATTTTGTCAAAGTGTAGTGCAAATACATATAATCTGATACCTGGCTATAGCTGCATAAATTCAAGAGATCATAAAATCAGCATATAATCAAGAGATATGCACAAGGTTACACTGTAGGATTGTTTTTTTATGTTTTTTAAATAATTCTTATTCTAATATGTTTTAAAAAGTATTTTTGCAGAGACTTAAAAATGTTTTTGATGGGGCCCGGGAGGTAAGGCGTTTGCCTTTCATGCAAAAGGTCATCGGTTCGAATCCCGGTGCCCCATATGGTGCCCCGTGCCTGCCAGGAGCAATTTCTAAGCATGGAGCCAGGAGTAACCCCTGAGCACTGCCGGGTGTAACCCAAAAAGCCAAAAAGCCAAAAAAAAAAAAAAAAAAAACAAAAACGTGGTTTTGATATAAAAAGTAACAGTTTAATGAAAGCGGACACTTTTAAGTGAAGAGTTAAAGTAAGAAATATGAGGGAGGTGAGGCCGAATTCTCGGGCCTCTCATATGGTCCCAGGGTCCCCAGAGCCTTCCAGGAGTAATCCCTGAGCGCCACCAGATGTGGCCCAAAAAAGAAATACCAGGCAGGTCCAGGGTAACTGTACAGCAGGTTGTACATTTGCCTTTCATGCTGCTGATTCGGTTCAAGCAGCAAGATTTCCATATAGTCCATCGATCACTGCCACAAGTTATTCCTGAATGCAGAACCCAGAGTGACCACTGAGCATCTTCAGGTGTGGCCCCAAAACACACACACACACACACACACACACACACTTTATTGATTGATTGATTGTTTGGTTTTTTGGCCACACCTAACAGCATTTAGGGGTTACTCCTCACTCTACACTTGGAAATTGCCCCTGACAGGGTTGGGGACTATATGGGATACCAGGAATCAAACCAGGTCCCTCCTGGGTGGGCTGCATGCAAGGCAAATGGCCTACCACTGTGCAATCTCTGGGGCTCTATTAGTTCTTACATAATCTTATAAAGAATTTGCATTTTAATTGTCACTTCTGTGGTAAAATAAGTTTATATTGCACTAGCTCTCCTGCAGAACAACTATAAAATTGCTAAGTATAATCAAACAAACAAAATCAAAGACTAAAGTCAAATAATATGCAAAGATGCAGACATTTTGTAAGGCTATGAAGACTCAGAAGAGAAAGCGGTAGAGGATAAGCATTCTGTTTTACATTTCCTGCCTGAAGGAAGGACACGTACAACACAGAGAATGTTGCCATAAACTCAAAAAAAAAAAAAAAAAAAAGCTTGACAAACAAGTTTGAGACAATCAAAGCCAACCAAAAATTATAGGTAGTGATTCAGTAATTAGAGACCTGGAACAATGAGTGTTCAAAGGTTATATACCAAAGTTTCCATATAAACTCAGTCTAAATATCCTCATGATCCTTAATTACATATGCACAGGTCAGAGGAGAGCATCCCAGTAGATCAAAGAACTAAGCTTAAAAATCTGAGCTGCTTACTCAGAGACAATTTTTTGCATGCGTCCAATGGAGTAAAAATTTGAAAAAAAAAATAATAATGTTGTTTCAAAGACAAAAACAGAAACCAGGAGGTGAACAATGGTGAACGGATGAAAGCCAATCATGAATAACCCTGCAATTTCATGGTGACTAAATAAAAATAAATAAATAAATAAATAAATAAATAAATAAAAGAATCCAAAGTCTCCTAATAAATATACAAAAAAAATCTTGTATACAAAGTTATTCAGCAGGGGCCGGCGAGATACCATGGAGGTAAGGCGTTTGCCTTTCATGCAGAAGGTCATCAGTTCAAATTCTGGCGTCCCATATGGTCCCCCGAGCTTGCCAGGAGCGATTTCTGAGCATAGAGCCAGGAGTAACCCCTGAGCACTGCCGGGTGTGACCCAAAAACCAAAAAAATAAATAAATAAATAAATAAATCAAAATAAATTTTTCAAAGTTATTCAGCAAAGTAAGATTTTGGACAAAATGACTCATTCTCAAAGGAAAATCAATACATTGTAGCTAAAAGCTAAATTGAGCAAAATAGTATCAAATATTTACCATAACTATATTTAATGACAGAGCAGGAAATATGCTGATAGCCATCAAAATTATAATAAATAGCATCTATTAGAAAAAATATAAATTTTAGAACAAAATTGTAACATCTGAAATTAAAACTTTGATCTTAGCAAGATATAGTCAGTCAATAAACCTGAAAATAAAGAAGTCTCCATTATAATTGTCCTCCCTCATATCTTGTTTGTTTTTTGTTTGAGTCTTTCCAATATGATTTAGGGCGCCACACTCAGTATTGCTCAGGACTTCTGCTGGGCTGAGGAGACCATATGAGATGCTTAGTCAGCTGTGTGCAAAGCAAGTGCCCTACCACTGAACTATCTCGCCAACCCTACATTTCATGTCTTTTAAGCATCTTCCTAGTAGATAAGATTATTCTCCTTTTTACAAAAGTTCTTTAAGATCTCTTGAAGTCTCTTAAGTCTTCTTGAAGGGCCAGTTTTTGTTTTTGTTTGCTTAGTTTTCTGGTTTGTGGGGCACACCTGGTAGTGGTGAGGTGCTACTTTCCTCTCTGTGCTCAACTTGCTCTTCTTGGAGATAACTTGGAGAAACAGCTGAGATGAAACCTGGCATTTCTGCAAGCAGCAAAGCATACTAGTCAGTGCTTTGAGTTATCTCCCTGGTCACAAGGATCAGTTTACTATGATGAATTCCTTTAAGTGACCTCTAAAAAACTCACTATTCCAAATGGGATGCGGTTCAGTGACTCCTTCAAATTTGAATGCTCATCTCGATGAATAGAGAAAGAAAACTTGGTTATAGGCTTTCCACTTAGCACTTTGTATAAACCGATGTTTATACTACATATATTTTATGATCACCTGATCTTCCCTCTTTAATCTTTTCTTGATACTCTTAAAATTAAATCGTGCGGGCTGGAAAGACAATATACAAGATGGAGCACTTGCCCTACAAACCCATGGCCTACCCAGTTGGATTCCTGGCACCACATATGATCTTCAAAGCCCACCAGGAATGATCCTCGAGCGAGGTGCTAGGAAGAACACCTTCACTGTCATCTCAGGAATTGCCGGAGAAACTAGGAAACAGCCCCCACCTCCAGCAGATTCAGCCCCAACTGATGACTGCCCTATTTTAAATAGTGGGACACATGATCCATCACCACTCAGTTGTGCTCCCTTTAGCCCAGCCTCCACCTGAAGCTATACCCTTCTTAGATTTTAGATAGGCATCAACTGACTAAAATTTTGGTGGACATCATTGCCTGCAGCTGTGTACTAAACACAAAACAGTCCAACAAAGCTCTGGAAGAGAAATTCAATATATTTTTAAAAAACTGAGCCAGATTATTAAAGAATTCATGAAATGAAATAGAAAGAAATAAAAAGTACAGTAAAATAAATCACAGCAAAAGAATTCCAAATGCCAAAAAACTTGGTTGTAATCTTAAAGATAAAACACCTAACATCACAGAAGAGGCAACACAAAAGCAACTTTTATAAGTAGATGAAATAATAAACATATCGTGATAACAGCAAGAGGAACAATCAAAGGAATGAGTGAAGGAGAAGAAAATTAGAAGATCAGTGGGAGATAAAAGCTGGAAATTTCCCCAATCATCAAAGGGTGAACCCTGTGATGATTAAAGAAGTCCAAAGAATAACAAATAAATTAGACCTGTGGGGGCCGTCGAGGTGGCACTAGAGGTGTCTGCCTTGCAAGCGCTAGCCAAGGAAGGACCACGGTTCGATCCCCCGGCATCCCATATGGCCCCCCCAAGCCAGGGACATTTTCTGAGCGCTTAGCCAGGAGTAACCCCTGAGCATCAAATGGGTGTGACCCCCCAAAAAACACAAAAAAAGGGGGAAAAAATTAGACCTGTGGAAGTAGAATTTAGAATATATATATATGTATGTATGTATGTATGTATGTACGTATGTATGTATGTATGTATGTATAAAGTTAGGAAAAGGCATGTTTAGAATATAGTAATTAAGGCCTAGCAATTACTTGTAATGTTTACGCCAGACTCCTGTTCAAGTCAAACTTTTGCTGAACTCTTGCTAAAGTTCTGTTATTTGTCCAAGCACCCTTATCATAAGGTGTGTGATGTGCCAACAGAATGTTCCTGGCACGGGGTGCAGATGAGCCAACAGAATGTTCCTGACACGGAATGGTCCCCCTTATTCTGAGATATATGATATGCCAACAAAATATTCCTGACTCAAGGTGGTTCCCATCCCAATCAGCCATTACAAACATCTAGCAGGATGAGCAACCCATGTCAGCAAGGTCAGAAGAATACGATAGGGGCTGAAGAGATGGCGTTTGTTTGCCTTGCATGCAGAAGGTCGGTGGTTCAAATCCAGGCATTCCATATGGTCCCCCAAGCCTGCCAGGAGGGATTTCTGAGTGTAGAGCCAAGAGTAACCTGAGTGCTGCTGAGTGTGACCCAAAATAAAAAAGAAGAATACGATAACAAAGTTGATTCACAGTCCCCCACCCCCAGAACTCTGTGCCATATTAGATAAAGAAAATATAATTGGACTCTTGATAGGATATTGCCTACTGCCCCTGCCCTATAAGCTCAAACCCTTTAAAAACCCTCTTGCTTTGCTGTTCGGGGCTCCGGTCCTCTGTTGGCAGACCCGAAGCCCTGACTAGTCAGTCAATAAATTTGCCCTTGCTAATTGCATTCTTGGAGTTGTCATGGTCTCTAATTGAGTGCCGGACCAGAATGGACTCTTTCAGACCCACATAGAACACACCTATTCCCAATGAAATCAAAATGGCAAGAACCAAAGAGCTGGATTACTTAATACAGCAAGAAATAAGGAAAATATAAAATGCAAGGGACAGAAAAATCACATGGAAAACTACCACAGAAGTCCTGGCAGAGTGAAAAATCAAAACAAAAACAAAACAAAACAAAAAAAATCTGGTGAGCCATATTTACATCGAACCAAATAACAGTCAATCTAAAAACCTAATTCAGGATAAGAAATTATTTAACTTACGTATTTCTGAAACTTATTGGTTAAGGAAACAATAAGTAAGTCCTCATCTTAAGAAAATCATTACATTAAGGGAACTATAAACATGACAAGAAGCCCTGACTCTTATCAACATGCACATACACACACAAAATAAGGAGGCAGCAAAGTTTATAAAGCTTCTGCTTTCACAGACCCAGAGAAACACAGCTGGGAAACGCAATAGTGGGCAATTTCAATGTTCCACTTTTGTCACTGGACTGGGCAATATATCAGAGAAGTAGGAGGCAAGTAGACAGCGAAGGATCCCTCCATGACAATGAGTTCTTGGGATGTAATAGAAGTTCTTTGGACATAAGAAAACCAAGAAATGGAATTCGAAGAAGTTACTGTTGTCACTAGCTCTAAGACTACCTAGACGCAGGGGTCTCAAACTCGCGGCCCGCGGGCCTTTTGCAGCCTTCCATACAACATTTTGTGGCCCTGCCCTAGAGGAATCTTTTTTTTGTTTGTTTTGTTTTGTTTTAGTTGTTTGGGTCACACCCCCCAATGTTCAAATGTGCAAATCCTTGACTTTGCACTCAAGGATCACCCCGACTTTACCTCCTGCGGCCCCAGGTAAATTGAGTTTGAGACCCCTGACCTAGAGGGTATTGGAACTAGGACTTGGTCAGAGAAGCTCCAATGGGAATAAAAGCCAGGAAAAGAAGGTCAAAGAAGATGAACTGATCCCAGCCCTTCCCCTCAGCAACCACCCTCGAAACAGACTTTTCCCCAGGTAGGAAGCCCTGCACGGAGCAGGTTGGAAGAAACCCCATATGAGCCAACTTGGAATAAAGGAGGGGAGCACACCTATTCCTGTAATCCCTGGGCACATGTTGCCCGCCTCTCTCCCTTGACATGTGGACTTTTGTGCTTGCCTACTTTCACACTGGGGTGTATATTGAGTTGTCTCCACCTTTGGAGAAGCCTGTGTGTGTGTTCTCCAGTGCCTTACGCTCTCCCTTTCTTATTCCTCCTTCCCCTTCCTCAGTACCTTTGAATAAAACAAGTTTTTACTTCACTGCCGAAATTCTCCTACATTTCTTTTCTCCTGAAATTATTTTCTGTGAAAGAAGGCAATGGTCCTGAAAGGCCTGGCTCAGGACTCAGATGGACTTTCCTTTGCTGCAAAGAGCAATTCCTTGTTCTAACCTGAGTCTGCAGCTCTCCAGGAATCAAGTGACAGGGATCCTTCCCATCCTATGCAAGGATTCACTCCCACAAGGCAGAGTGCAGACCTCAGGTGCAGCTGAATGGCAGCCTCATGGGGCTGCGGGACTGGAGATCCATGTCTAGCAGGGGCTCAAGGAACATCTTTTTTGATCCTAGATCCCTCCAGATGTGTTGCCAGGTGGTGGAGGTAGAGAGAGATGCAGCAGCAGATTGTTTTCTTTTTTTTTTTTTTTGGGGGGGGTGAGTTTTGGGGCCACACCTTGTGACACTCAGGGGTTACTCCTGGCTCTGTGCTCAGAAATCTCTCCTGGCTTGGGGGACCATATGGGACACTGGGATTGAACTGAGGTCTGTCCTGGGTCAGCAGCATGCAAGGCAAATGCCCTACCACTGCACCACTGCTCTGGCCCCTACAGATTATTTTCATGGAACTGACATCTTTCTCCTTGACACTTCAAATAATTTGTGAATCAGAGCAGTGCCATTACACAGTTTGGGCCTGAAGCCAGGAAAACAAAAGCCAGAGACCAGACCGGCCCAGTGCCCAGAATGATATTAGGGAAATCCCAACTCCCTCTCCCCCACACCCCCTGTCTCTGGGAGGGCAAGGACTAGCCAACAAACAGCAAATAGGACTCCCAAACAAGAGGCATGGCTTAATCTAACATCTGCTTTTCTTAGATAAGGGTTAAGAATATTAACATGTGCCTTGAAGGAATACGGATAGGTGCCTTCAGTACACAGACTGGAAATGTCTAAATTGTGTACCGACCCCATGCTCACTGTTCCAAATCCCTTTGACCTGTGGGACCTCAGCACTGAGTCTTAATGAATCTATCTTTATATTCTTCCCTCTGTCCTCTATTCTGCACAGCAACTGGCCACCTAACAAAGTCATCTAGAGACCTCCACTGGCATCGTGAGTATGAACCTCAGTCCCAAAGAAGAAATTAGGAGAAATGGAATTAATTGACATATAGAGTCTTCTATCTTCAAAATCAGAAACAGGGGCCAGAGAGATAGCACGGAGGTAAGGCATTTGTCTTTTATGCAGGACGGTGGTTCGAATCCCGGCATCCCATATGGTCCCCCGTGCCTGACAGGGATGATTTCTGAGCGCAGGGCCAGGAGTAACCTCTAAGCGCTGTCAGGTGTGTCCCAAAAATTTAAAAAAAAAAAAAAAAAAAAAAGAAAGAAAGAAAAAGAAAGTCAAGATCAGAAACAAATTATTCTCGAGTTCATTTGAAACATTCTCCTGGGTCGATCACATACTAGGTCATAAATTATTCATATGCTTATGAACATAAAATGTATACTAAGCACCCTCTCAGACCATAATGCTGGACTAGATGAGAAATGGGTTTGAGATTGGGGTTGAGTACATTGACTCCCTCTCCCCTCTTCAATTCATCATCATTCTTGTTCCGTTACATTCGGAGTTTTGTAGGAGTTTTTGTTGTTGTTGCTTTTCCCATTTTCTAAAGGCCCCATAATCACAATGCTGTTAATAATACTGTCACATATGCAACGATTCAACCCCAAACCCATCACTAGAATGCTCTTCTCCCTCTATTATGAACCGAGGTCCCCTCCCATGCCATCCCCCCTTCCATCTCAGATAAGCTCACTTCTACAGGCAACAGAACAGTTGATCTATCTTAATGTTTAACGTCCTTCATATATGTTAGCAGGGAAGAGAGTGAGGGAACTCTAGCACAATACAAATTAAGTTCAAAATTAGTGGCATAGAACCTATTAGATTCTAGAGTGTAATACCATCATTATCTGGGTTAAAGATCAAATGTGGGGAGGAGGAAGAGAGCAAGCAATGATCATTCTCTGCCACAAATCTAATAGTGGTGAAGGAAACCAGAAGAAAAGCACCTAACAGAAATGGAAGGAAGACTAGGAGAGCAGAAGGAAACAGGAAATCAAGGAGAAAGCATATCAGCAGAGACACCAGCAATTAAATTGCCAGAAGCAGAAATAATCGTAGGCTTTTCTCCAGACTCCACAAGATCCTCTGAACTCTGAACAGGATCCTTTAAAATGCTACAAGGCCACATAAACAGCACTATAGGTACTGACCAGTCAAGAAATCACAAAATTTCTTCCAAGTCAATAGGAAAACCTATTCCGAAGTTAAAATATACTGATAATCAGGGCCGGAGAGACAGTATGGAGGTATGTCATTTGCCTTGCATACAGAAGGACTGTTGTTCGAATCCCGACATTCCATAGGGTCCCCCAAGCCTGCCAGGAGCGATTTCTGAGCATAGAGCTAGGAGTCGGCCCTGAGCACTGCTGAGTGTAACCCAAAAACCAATATATATATTGATAATCACAAAGTACAAATAATGGGGTCAGAGAGATAGTACAGTGGGCAATGTGCTTGCCTTGCAAGAGGCTGACCCAAGTTTGATCCCCAGCATCTCAAATGGTCTCCCCAAGCACAGCTAGGAGTAACCTCTGAGCATTGCCAGGTATAAGCTCCTTTCACCTCACCTCCAAGAAAAGCACAAAAATGTCCTTCCAGGGCTAAAGATAAAGTGAGCTCTATATACTGAGTACACACTTTTGCACCAAAAAGTTCAGGTTCTATTCACCATGTGGTCCTCCAAAAATTTCCAGGGGTAACCCCAAGTGCCTTGCTGGGTCAACAAGCATCCCAGAGTAGTGTGGGATAGAGTGGGGGAGGGAGTGGCACACATCACTGACACCACTTTGAACTGTATCATAAGGAGGCCATTTATTAATCTAAGGAACAGAGAGGCTCTTTAGTGTGTGTTTTGGGGCTCAGGAAATACCTCTTTGGACTGAGTATATGCTCAGCATGCAGAGTCTTGGGTTAAATCCCTGGAACAAGGAGTTCCCAAGGAGCCGGGAGTGAGCCTTGAACACCAAGCTAGGAATAGTCACTAAGTACTACTGGGTATGGTACAAAAATCAAAGATTGTAATTTGGAAAATTATAGCGTGAATGTTGCCTTTATCTCTTACAGACAGAAAAAAAAAACAAAACTATGATCTGTTTACTGACTCAACAGCGGAGGAAGAGGGCTTAGAATGTGGCTTTTCTGAAATGTTTGACCTTCATTATTCCATTTTAACAGATCTAAAGTTCTTCTATGACTATAATGAGTTGAATAATTTTACTCATTTTAACTTTATCTCTAGTTTTAGTGTTGTTAATATGCAATTTATTTATTTATTTATTTATTTATTTATTTTTAACATTTTGGGCAATTCCCATGAGTCTGGAGGCCATGGGGACTCGAAAGTTGAAGCTGAGGCTCTGACAGGAAAGATCTCCAGCCCATTGAGCTATCTCAGGAAACACTATTCATTGGGAGAAGGGAGCCTTCCCCAGCGGTACTCAAAGACCTGAAGCCAGTCCCAGTGAAGGTCTAAAGACTCAACCAAAGCACTGCTGCCAAAGACAGGGTAATCAGCACCCCGCAGTGTACACAAACCATCTGGATTACCCAGCACTGTTCAGGAGCCATGTGCTACAGAGATCAATCTTGCATCCAAGGCATCTTATTGTCCACTCAGCTTTCTTCCTACTCCTTAAATCTCAAAAAGAATTTTGTTCTGGGGGTCACACCCATCAGCGCTCAGGGGTTACTCCTGGCTCTGTGCTCAGAAATCACTCCTGGCAGGCACAGGGAACCATATAGGATTCTGGGATTCGAACCACCATCCGTCCTGAATTGTCTGTGCCGTAAGGCAAACATCCTACTGCTGTGCTATCTCTCCAGCCCAATATCTCAAAAATTTTTAATTAGGACTCAAGCATTACTGAAGGTAGGGCACTGGTCTTGCATGCAGTCAAACAGAGTTTGGTACCGGGTATCCTATATGCTCCCCTATGTGCAGAGCCAGGAGTAACTGTGGATCACTGCCAGGTGTGGCCCAAAAACAACATACAAAGAAAAAAAAATTTTTCCAATCCAGCACCCTACCCACTATACTATTGCTCTGGTTCCTACAACTTCTTTTCATATGGAGAAAAATACCATATCAAACCTGAAAGTTTACAATGGCAAATCTTATACACACACCTATTAAAAAGTGAAAAATTTAATTACATGGTCTTTCAATGTTTGAAGACAACTTTTGACAAAAAAAATATGAACTGCCAACAATCTAGTATTATTATACCAGTTGTTTTCCAATATAACATATTTATTCCTGGAACTAACCAATTTAAATAATACTATAATACAAACAGCCAAGTATAAACCTTTTTTTCTTTTTTTGTTTTTGGGTCACACCCGGCAGCGCTCAGGGGTTACTCCTGGCTCCATGCTCAGAAATTGCTCCTGGCAGGCACGGGGGACCATATGGGGCACCGGGATTCGAACCGATGACCTTTTGCATGAAAGGCAAACGCCTTACCTCCATGCTATCTCCCGGGCCCCTAAGTATAAACCTGATTAGAATAAAGCATCTTGCCTGTCTGGGGCACATCTTCTACTGTCATTGAAGAAGCTTCCAAACAGGATTTTCCACTGTATTCATCTCCATCATTCATTTTTCTAGCATTTTCTTCATTGTGTACTTTGGAATTATTTTGTGTCTGAAGAAAGGTATTGTTTGTAGCATCCTAAAAGAACAAGATACATAATTTCATACCAAAATTAAATTCACTTTTGAATACCTATAACTGTCCTAGAACTGGAGACAAGCGTCCAGTTTCTGTAGATTGAAACAGCAAAGACCATAAAAATAAATTTAAAAGCAAATATGTACCAATCCCCAGTGCTGCCTGCATGTGTCAAGCTTAATCCCAGCAGTTCTATTTTGGACTCACAGGACCAAAAGAATATGTGGCTTCCTGTGTAGAGCCGTGTATGTGTTAGCACTGCAGCTAATGGGGCAGCCCCAGCAAGCACCGCACACCCAAGCATGACCCCTGTGCAGCACTCCAACTAGAACATGCATGAGCACTGCCACCAGACTCACATGCCCCTGAAAGCACATGTATACGCATAAGAATTAATGCATATGGAGCTGGAGAGATAGCACAGTGGTAGGACGTTTGCCTTGCATGCCAAGGGCAAAGGATGGTGGCTCGAATCCCGGCAACCTATATTGTCCCCTGAGTCTGCCGCCCGGTGATCTCTAAGCATAGAGCCAGGAGTAGCCCCTGAGCGTTGCTGGGTGTGACCAAAAACAAACAGAAAAATGTTTGTGAGTCCTGGTGAATACACAATTAAATGTCCAAATACTACAACCAATCCATTGCTCTTTTTATGTTGTTGTTTTTATTTTGTTGGTTTGTTTATTTTGGCCTCTCCTGCCTGTGTTCTGGGCTCTTCCTGGTGGGGTGCTGGTGTTTGCTCAGAGAGCTTCTAAGTTACTGTGGAATGACATTGCGCCAACAATTGCAACCAACTGTTTGTGTGACCTCTGGTCATTGCAACAAAATCCTCTATAGAGAGGAGAGAGGGTAGGGGTTAAAAAAAATTGGGGAGCAGAAGCGAGAGACACAGCACAGTCAGTAAGGCATTTACCTAACGTGAGGCCAACTGGGATTCGCTCTCCAGCAAGGCATTTGCTGCTGATCACTACCAGGAGTGATTTCTCAGTGCAGAGCTAGGAGAAACCCCTGATCTCCACCAGTAACAACAACAACAACAACAACCAAGGAATAAAGTAATAGTGTAGCCAGATAAATTGTTTGCCTTGCATGTGGCCAACAGGATTTGAGCCCCAGGTGCCTGGACACCACCAGGAGTAAGTACATACCAATCCAATCCTCAAATACTACCAGGTGTTACCCCTAACCCCCCCCCCCAAAAAAAAAAGAAAAAATGTCAAAGGGCTTGAGAGACGGCACAGCAGAGCAGATAGGGCACTGGCCTGGCACACAATTGACCCACGTTCAGTTCCTGGCATCCCATATGATACTCAGAGCTCACCAAGAGTAATTCCTGAGTATAGGGTCAGAAGGAGCCCCCAAGCATCCCCAGGTGTGGCCCATAAACAAACAAACAAACAAAAAACCCAATAAAACACAATGTTTTTTAAAAAGAAAGACCAAGAGAAAATAAATGCAAATTGTTTAATCTCATAGGAGCATATACAAATATTCCTTGCTTAACGACCAAGTTCCGTTTCAACGACTTGGTCGTTAAGCAAATTGGTCGTTAAGTGAGGAACTACATGTACTGTATACAGTAGTATAGTAGATGCATAGTACTTAACAATACAGTATTCTGAATAAGTAAAATAACAAGATAAAACTGAAAACTTCCACTTGCTTTAATTTGTATAAATTGTGTCTTTACACACAGTACTACAATGTATTACAGAACAGAGTTAGTAAAGTAGGTACATTAAAGCACCAAAAACCACAGTACTGTACAATGACATACAAGTGTACAAGATAGGAAAAGGATATTTAAAATAAAATAACGGTGAAGAGATGGTCGAAAGTGCAAGCGGTTGCTAAACAGGTAGGTTGTTAAGCAAGGAGTATCTGTATGTAGAATATGTTAATGACAACAACTGGATAATGCAACTTCAAGAAGAACATAAACAGATGGCTCTCTGAAGAAGACTGTTACCCCTCCCCAGAGCCAAATGCTAATCTTACCTGAAGGTCAGACCAGCCCACTGCTGGGAGGGTTCTGTGGCTGGTGATTAAGGCCCGGGGAGGAGGAAAAGACAGGAGGAGCAGGAAGAAGATGCAGCAGAGGGAGAGAGATCAGAGACTTCATGGAGGCAGAGGCTATGTAGCTTAGAAGCCACACATGGTGGTTAGGGCCTTATAACAAGGCTGGATCACTCCTAAAACTTCAAGACTGCTGTGACTCATTAGACGTTATCCTGAACTCTCAGACCCGCTTGCCTAAAGGGCTGCAGGCGCAGGCTGACTCCTTGCACCACCAAAGACTATATAATTAATGTATTTAATACAACAATAGATAAAGAAATGGTCAATACTGGCACAAATGGTAGGGTGTTTGCCTTGCACGCGCTAACCTAGGACAGACCTTGGTCGATCCCCCAGTGTCCCATGTTCCCCCAAGCCAGAGCGCTTTCTGAGCGCATAGCCAGGGGTAACCCCTGAGTATCACTGGGTGTGGCCCAAAGTGCAAAAAAAAAAAGAAATGGTCCATAAACACATGGAAAAAAACAATCAAGGCCCACATGTCCCCAGAACCCATCAATGGGACTGATCCTCAAGCACCATGCAGAAATTGGCTCTAAAGTATCATCTACAGTATCATCAAGTTTGTGGCCCAAACTTGATTCCCCCTTAAAATCAAACAAACAGGGGCCAGAGTGATGGTGCGGCGGCAGGGTGTTTTGCACAAGACTGAGCCAGGATGGACCACAGTTTGATCCCCCCGGAGTCCCATATGGTCCCCCAAGCCAGGAGCAATTTCTGAGCACATAACCAGGAGTAACCACTGAGCATCACCAGGTGTGGCCCTAAATAAAAAATAAATAAAAACAGTCAAGCATTTCAGCCATAAGGGAAATGAAAACCAAAATCAGAAATGACACTTCTTCACCCACCAGTATGGCTAAAATGAAAGTGATAGTAAGTTCAGAGAAAGAATGTGGAGAAATCAAAAGCTTTCATATATACTGATGGTGAGAATAAATAAGGTGGAAGCATTTTGGGGTAAGAATCTTGCAGTTCAAAAAAAAAAAAGTGCACAGAGCGGAGTGGTAGTGCTCTTAGAGATGTGTGCAGGTCTTCTGATATCATCTGGCCATGTGACAGGCACCACTTGCTGCTGCCTCCAGGCTGTAGACAATTATCTCTTTCAACATCAAAGGACTAAATGCACAAGTTAAGAGGCACAGTGGGGGCCAGAGTGTAGCACAGCAGTAGGGCGTTTGCCTAGCAAGCTGCCTACCCAGGACTTGGTTTGGATCCCGGCATCCCATACAGTCCCCCATGCCTGCCAGGAGCCATTTCTGAGCACGAAGCCAGGAGTATCCCTGTGTGACCCAAAACCCCTCCAAAAAATCATTCATGCAAACAACTCCCTTAAGAAGACTGGGATGGCCATACTAATATCAGATGACACAGACTTTAGACTTAAAAAGGTTATAAGGGACAGAGATGGACATTTCTAAATAATCAAGGGATATGTACACCAAAAGGAAATCACACTCCTAAATATATATGCAATTAATTAGGGGTCAGCAAAATCTTTAAAAGAATTGTGGATAAATTTGAAGAAAGACATCCATCAATAGCAACACATTACTAGTGGGAAACTTCAACATCACCCTGCCACCCATTGATAGGACAACCAGGCTAAAACCCAATAAGAATACACTGGCTCAGAAGGTGAAATGAAGAGAGTAGCTGATATATATGGCTGGCTAGCCCCAGAAAACT
This sequence comes from Crocidura indochinensis, assembly GCA_004027635.1. Lineage (NCBI taxonomy): Eukaryota > Metazoa > Chordata > Mammalia > Eulipotyphla > Soricidae > Crocidura > Crocidura indochinensis. The sequence continues at coordinate 27,918 of PVKC010003320.1, forward strand.
GGATATACATTTCTCTCCAGTGTGCATGGGTCATTCTCCAAGAGAGATCACATGCTGGGTCATAAAACATAACTCTATAAAATCAAGAGGGTAGAAATTGTACAAAGTACTTTCTTAGATCATGATACACCGAAATTAGAAATGAATTACAAACAGCCACGGGAAAAACTTTAATACCTGGAAATTAAACACCTTTCTGGAAAACAGTATGAATATTCCTCAAAAAATTGGAAGTTGAGCTCCCAATGATCAGTAATACCTCTCCTAGGGATATACCCTCGGAACACAAAAACACAGTACAAAAGTGTTCTCTGCACCCCTATTTTCATTGCAGCACTATTTACAGTAGCCAGAAACTGGAAATAACCCAGTTTCCTGACAACAGACGAGTGGCTAAAGAAACAGTGATACATCTACACAATGGAATACTATGCAGCCACCATGAAAATGAAGTCATTTTTATGTCAATAGACATGGAGATTATTATGCTGAGTGAAATGAGCCAGAGGGAGAGGGATAGACATAGAATAGTCTCACTCATCTGTGGAATATTAAAAAAAAAAAAAAAGACTATGGTTATAATATCCAGAGTCAATAGAGATGAGGGCCAAGAGGACCGGCCCATGGTATGAGGCTTGCCATGTAAGTGGTGAGTGCAGTTAGAACCTAACTACCATGACAATAATAAGAGGAAGAAGCAGATAGAACCTTGGGACATGAATTACTTTGTTTTACCTCGTATTTCTGCATTTTTCTATAAAATTGAGAGATAAAAAAAAGAGGGTGGGGGCCAGGGTCAAGTCATCTCAGACGCATTGGTGGAGATAAAAAAGGACAGAACCAAATACCCAAACCAAGCCAAATTCAACAATAGAATCAAAAGATCTAAACTGTAACAAACTAAACTTAAAATGACTTATACTGACAGGCCAGAAGGCTAAGCCTGGTGGTATAGGATGCATGCTGGGAACTCTGCTGGTGGAGGTCAACACTGGTGGTGGGATTGCCCTAACTCACTGTTGCTGTGTGCTTAAAATTCAACTATGAAGAACTTTGCAAATCACAATGGTTTCAATAAAAAAAAAATTTTTTTTAAGTTAACTCATTGTATCTAGTGTCAGAGATATAGTTTAAGAAACTAGAGACCAAACTCTACATGCAAGAGGTCCAGGTTCAATATGCTAGCCCAGCATGTTTCCGTTGAGTTTTCTTGGAATTAGCTCCTAAATACAGCCAGTTGTGGTCCCTAAAACCGAAGGGGGGGGGGGGGTAGAGTAAAAAAACTCATTGAAATAATTTTTTACAAGAATTTCTACCCTTTCTTGCAAAGGTTTTTGCAAAGATAGTTGTTTGGGGGCCAAACAGGTGGTACTCAGAGAACCGTATAGGAATTGAACCCAGATTGGCTTTATGCAAGGCAAGTGCTTAACCCTTATATCATCTCTCTGGCACTGCAGAGCACTGTTAATATCCCCAAAAGGCTGATTATAACTCAAACTAAATATCATTTAAATTCTTAGAAGATTTTGTCAGGCACTAAAAATTTCATTAACTAAATATCATTTAAATTCTTAGAAGATTTTGTCAGGCACTAAAAATTTCATTAGCTATTAAGTACAATTAATTCTTTAAAATGACTATTTCCTAAAAAAAAAAAAAATACAGGCTTCTCTATATTATTCTCCCAATTTGTATGTTTTGGGGTCCATCTGGTGGTTCTGGCATGTTATGTCCAACTCAGTGCACAGGTTATTCCCTCCACAGCTGGAGAGGAGAGACAGGGTGATACAGGGTTGGAACCAGGCCACATGCATGGAAAGCAAGCATGTGCTCAGTCTATTGCGTCTCTCTGAGCCATGCTTCCCTTACTATTATTCTTACCTTAAATAGTTTTCGATCTGAATTCAGCTTTGTAGTCTCTTCATTAAGCTTTAGATTACTTCTTCCTGGTGGCACAAATTTTGTCTTTTTGAAGGAATTCCCCTGCAACTGACTTGGTGCTGCAGACCGTCTCATATTTTGGCAGTATCAACCTGGAAAATACCCAAAATTATTCATGAGTATTATTATTTATCATTACCATTATAAAGGGATTGTGGAGATAGCAGAGCAGTAGGGCTTTCAAACAGCTGACCAGGATGGACCGTGATTTGAATCCCAGCATTCCATCCCATATGGTCCTGAGCCTGTCAGGAGCAATTTCTGAGCACAGAGTCAGGAGTAACCCGAGTACCACTGGGTGCGACCCAAAAACCAAAAAACTAAATTTAAAAAAAGAAAGAGAATATCACTCTGGACAAGAACTGGGTGCTGAAAGGAGGTAGTGTTCCCTTCAGCAATAATATTGCAAAATACAGTAGTCTAAAATGAAAAACAGGGGAGAGAGACAGAGAGATACAGAGACAGAGATAAAAGAAAAATGTCCCCAGAGGCAGACCGGAAAGGGCTGTAGGAGGAGATATTTGTGGTGGGAAATGTGCTTTGGTGAAGGGTGTTGTACATTTATGACTGAAAATCATGAACAACTTTGCAATTGTGAGAAAAAAAAACAGCTGTATTATGAACAACCTTGCAACTACAGTGTTTAAAGTAATTCATTTAAAAAAAAAATAAAACAGGCAGAAAAAAGCATGAGAATAAACTTCTAAAAAGCCTTAGATCCGCTTCATTGTGGATCTAAGCACCCAGTTAGCTGGGTGCTTGCCACGCACGTGACAGACCTGGGTTCAATCCCTGGCATCCCATAGCTCACCCTTTAGCTCTTCAAGTAAGGAGTGATCGATCCTAGAGTGTAGAATCATTAGGCTGTGGCACAGTCAGGTATGGCCCCAAATCAAATAAACAAAACCAAGAACTAGGATTTTCATTTTCCCAAGCCCTTCCTGTGCTCTTTTCCTCTAAGCCAGTATTTCTTAGTGGGGGGCGGGGTGAATAATTCTTCCTCATAGGGGCACAGGAGCAATCCTGTGGAAATAGTCTCAGAAGGAATTGTGGGGTACTTGACATTGATTCAGGTCAAAAAGTTTGACTTCTGGTGCTAAAGTGACAGTACAGCGAGTACCTAGGGCTCACACACGTTCAATCCAGGGTCTTCCAGCCGCACCAAGAGTTACACCTGAGGACTGCTAAATGTGTCCCCCCCCCCAAAAAAAAAAACAAACAAACAAAATGAACTTGTTTGGGAGGAAACTCAATGATATCCTTAGACTCAGTCAGGAATTCTAGAAGTAAGTTTCTCTAGTGTTCTGAATTCATGTTAGAACCAGGTTATAGGTATTGTTTAGTTTGTTATTTTTTTACCCCCATATGCACCAGTAGTATCATGTGGCTTTGTTCCTTTTAGCATAAGCACATTAAAATGGTGAAATCTTATGTATTCATAAGACTTCAAAGTAGAGGGGTTGGAGAGATAGCACAGCAGTAGGGTGTTTGCCTTGCATGCGGATGACCAGGACAGACCCGAGTTTGATCCTCAGCAGCCCATATGGTCCCCTGAGCCTGCTACGAGCAATTTCTGAGCTCAGAGCCAGGAAGAACCCCAGAGTGCCACTGGTGTGACCCAAAAACCAAAAACCAGAAAAAAAAAAAGTAAAGTATAGCTATTTCCAAATTCAAAGTGGCATTAAATTTTTTTTAATTATAAAAGTAATACAACTTGTGGACAGAATTCTAAAATAAATGTTCTATTTTTTTTATAAATGACAATATTCTTAGAATAATAATTATCACCAACATTTCTATATTCTTTCTCTTTTCTTTTCTTTTTAATCAATGGTAATTAGTCAAAACCAATTCAATTTTACCTTACAGATAAGAAAAAGCTATGGCTTCTTATTGTATAGTAGCTTATATCTACCAGCACAAACCCAGTAACTTTCTAGGAATAAAGAGTTGAATAAGGAGAAAAAAATTCATTTAAATCTATACACTTTGAAGAGCCAGAGAGAAAGAACAGCAGTAGGGCATTTGCCTTGCATGCATACAGCCCAGGAAAAATCTAGGTTTGATCCCAGGCATCCCGTATGGTCCCCAGAGCCTGCCAGGGGGGCGATTTCTAAGCACAGAGCCAGGAGTAACCCCTGAGCACTGCTGTTTGTGGCCCCCCAAAAAATGTTGAAAATGTAAAGTTATAAAATAATCTCTATTATGTGCCATTTGTATACATGTAATGACCTGTCCTCGTAGTATCATTCTTAGGCATTCTTTCACATGCATAATGTATCACATATCATATTGAAAAACTGAAAAATTAGAAAAGCTCCCAATGAGAAAGATCAAATCTAAGTTTATAACAGATAACCTCTGGGGTTAAAAAAAAAAAAAAAAAAAAGGCTAAGTTCTCACTGAAGCTCCACCAAAATTCCACCAAAATACAGGCTGCGGATAGCACAGCGGTAGGACATCTGAACTGCATGCAGACAACCCAGGTTTCATCCCTGGCATCCCACAGGGTCCCATGAGCCTGCCAGGGGCTATTTCTGAGTGCACAGCCAGGAGTTAACACCTGGGGAGGCCCAAAAGAAAAAAGAAAGAGATAAAAAGAAGAAAAACAAAAAGACTTCAAAGCCTTATTTTGCATTGCTTTGCCTTGCATAGGATGGAACATGCAGGGTCATGTTGTGCATGCTGGTTGGTATTGATCCGAGCGTTGCATGGGTCAAAATCGAATTTTTGCATAGTGTGAATGATTTGTAATGCACTTTGGTCAGAATAAAAATTAATTCATAAAAAGAAATGAATGTTTGAAGACAGAGGGGTTTGTGTGCAAGGCAGGGGCAGCAGCAGCTTGCAGAGCTGGGGGGGGGTCGCTGTGCGCATGCGCGACCCCTGCCGGCCGCCAGGAGCAAGTGCCACACTGAGCCGCGGCGACCTCCGGGTCCTCCTCCGCCGAGCCTGTGCGGCCTCCGGCTCCCACCCCGCGGTCCCAGCCGTTCTCGAGAGCACGGCGTCCCTCCATTCCTCCCTCCCTGCTTCCCGCCCAGGGTCGCCCGCCCGGAGCCTCCATCCATTCATCCAGGACGCACCCGGCGGCTCTTCCGGCTTCTTCGCGCCCGGGAAGTTTTTGCGGGAAAGGTCTTAAACTTTCAGCCAATCACGGCCAAGCTGGGGCGCCTGCGCACTTCGTCTCTTTCGCGGCACAACCAATCACTGCGTCACAATCACGGACAACTTACGGCGCCTGCGCCCAATGTCTCAGCGGCGACCTCACACCAACCAATCACGGGCGAGGCTGGGCGCATGCGCACTAAGGCACCTCGGCCGATTGACTAGCAACAACCAATGGGGACATGCGCACGATGTTTCTTGGAGGCCTGCCTCGCCGTAACCAATCGTAAACAACCGTAAGCGCATGCGCACTAAGTTTATGGATTGCCTAGCAACGACCAATGGGCAAGACGCGGCGTATGCGCACTACGTTCACCATCGGATTGCCTAGCAACGATCAATGGGCATGATACGGCGCATGCGCACTATATTTTACCAGCGGCAGGCCTCGCAACAACCAATCCTGGGCCAGCTTGAGCGCGTGCGCACTACGCCTCCTTGCGCTGACTCGCAGCAACCAATCGCGGGCGAGCGCATGCGCACTCTGTTTCCTCCCCCGTTCTGGGACCACTGACTGCATTCAGAAACTGCTCCTGCCAAGCTCCTGGGATCGAACTCTCCAACCAGGGTTAGCCGCCTGTACAGCAAAGGCCCTGCCGCTGTGCCATCGCTCCAGCCCCCTTCGGTTCCATTCTACGCCACTGAAAGCAAATCGATCCCATACTTTGCTCAGTGAGTGAGCGATCCTGCAAGCCATCCCTGAAAATGACATTTAAGATGTTCCTGAAATCTATTGGGGCATCCACATTCCCATTGCAGTCGCAACTCTTCTGCCTTGAAGGCTTTCCTGACAAACCTTTCGGTCACTCAACTTACTCCTAGCTCTGCACCCCGGAATTAGTCTTGCCAGAACCATATATGCAATGCTGGGGGAGGGGGGGAAATCAAACTTAGATTGGCTGTGTTCAAGGCAAATGGCCTACCTCGCGTACTATTTCCTCTGCTACCTACCAGAGATTTTCTTATGGAAAATGAATTTCTAGGGTCAGGGCTCTTGCTTTCCATATGGCTACGCCTGGGTTAGATTCCTGGGACTTCACAGTCCCCAGATCTCAACCACAAGTGATCCCTGAATGCAAAGCTAGGAGCAAACCCTGAGCACTGCCAAGAGTGGGCTCCGAACAAACTATATTTTGTGCATGTAGCCGAGGTTTTATTAAACCTCTGACTGCCAAATAAATTAATTCATGTATGTCTCACATCAATACACTGTATGGTCCTCCATATGAAGCTTTAGATAATAAATGGCTGAGAGCTTTAGCTGCAGGAAGCTAGGATTCAATCCTTGGAACTGACTGTGGCCTCCCTAGCAACACGAGAAAGCTCTGAGCACTGAGCCAGGAGTAACTCCTAACTATCACTCAGTATGGTCCCCAAAACGTCATTAAAAACAATAAAAATAATAAGGGGCTGGAGCGGTGGCACAACAGTAGGGCATTTGCATTGCATGTACCTGACCTAGGACAGACCACGGTTTGATCCCAAGGCGTCCCGTATGTTCCCCAAGCCAGGAGTGATTCTGAAAACATAGCCACTGAACGTCACTGGATTGCGACCCAAAAACCAAAAAGCAAACAATAAAAACACAACAATAAAATAGCATGAGTAGCTCTAAGTAGAAACATAAAGTATGCATTTTGATCTAATATAAGGACTGCCACATTACTTTGGTATTATCAAAGACTTTCCAAACAGTGAACCAAGTCATGCCAGTAAATCAACATGTGTTCCACAGAGCGTTCTAAATTTTCGAGAAGCAGTATATATTTCTAGTATTAGTCTTTCTGTGTCTTTCTTCCCATGACAGCAAATTTTTAAAAAACTTAACAGACTAGAGCAATAGTATAGCGAGTAGGATGTTGGCATTACACAGCGCCAACCTGGATTCAATTCCAAGTACCACCTATAGTCCTCCGAGCCTGCCAGGAGTGATCCCTGAGTACCAAGCCTGGAGTAACCAGAGTACCAATAGGTGTGGCCCAAAAACCAAAAAACAGACTTTCAGTGGTGCAAAATGGTGAAACACAGTGGAACCAAAAATAGTTTTGATGATGTCCAGGATTCCAGATCTGAGAAGCTATACAGTGCCCATTTACTGACAGAAATGAAAAAATTACTATTAAAATGTTTGGGCTAAGTGCTTAATAAATGGAAGTTTTATGTTTCTCTTTTGGTACAGGTAAACTATGAAAAAATGAGTAACAGGTATAAAAAGCAAAAGAAAGTTGGGAACATCAAGGATACAGACCAGAAGTACACTACAACAGAAGTCATTTCACTGTTACATTTGCTATGTAAAATCTTTTTGAAATAGTAAGTAACCCAGGGAAAGAAACAAAGAGAAACTTAAATACAAAGTTTGGATATTTATTGAAATCTTTTGTTAGGTATCAAACAAAATCTGCTTTTTTCAAATAAAAATATTCTCTCCGATGGCTCCAGGTAACTGCTAAGTCCAAATTGGTCCTCCAAGATCTTATTTTTATTATCCCATAAATGTTCATAAGCTCGGATGTTCCCAAAGTCTTTTTATCGAGTAAAAGACCGCACATGGCGACCTCTGCCACTGCCTCCACTGACGAACTTCCCTCGGGAGCCTCCACTGCCACTATTCGCACTTGCCCAGGAAGGTCCAAGTCCCCCGCGGCCCCTGGAAGCTCGGTCACGAGGACTTGGGCGATAACCTGTAAGAGAAAGAATGAAGTTCTCAGTTCCAATATCATAGCTTTTAGTTTTCTGTTTCTGTAAGTACTGATTCTAACACTGTTACTCTCATTTAGAATCCATGTGCAGAGTCAAAATCATGTACAGAAGGTCGAATTGAGCTTGCTGGTACAGAGGTCATCCCCCAGCAGCACAAACTGTCTCCAAACCTGTCAGGCATGATCCCCAAGTGCAAAGCCAGGAATAAGTCCTGAGTACAGCCACATATGACCCACCCAAAATCCAAGACAAGCAAATCCCATGTGCATCTTCTGTGAATGTGTTGAAGATCATGGAATTCATCACTTAGATAATCGTACATTACCTACCGTCTGGGAACGTGGCTCTAAGGACCAGAGAGCATATGTTTGTATGTGGAGCCACAGGACCAAATCTCCAGCACTGCATGATCCTTCTAAAATCATTGTATTTGGGGGCCGACGTGGTGGTGCAGCGGTAGGGCATTTGTCTTGCATGCGCTAAGCTAGGACTCCATCCCAAATGGTCCCCCCAAGGCAGGAGCGATTTCTGAGCGCAAAGCCAGGAGTAACCCCTGAGCATCACCAGGTGTGGCTCAAAAAACTAAAACAAAAAAATATTACTGTATTTTGGGAGGGGGGTGGTGGAGCATGGCCCTAAGAACCCTAATAGAACTTCGGATAAAAGCTACGCTAAAGATCCATTTTAGGGATCTAAACGATAGTCCAGAGGGTAGAGGTTTTGTCTTGCAATCAGCAAATCCAGGTTTGATGCCCAGCATCCGCTATGGTTCCCTGAGCCCTATCTGGAGTAATCACTGAGTGCAGAGCCAGGAGTAACTCCTGAGCACTGTCAAGTGTAGTTCCCCACCATTTCCATCCTGAAAAATAAGGTGTTATCACCAAGAAACTCTTAAGATCATAAAAAAAAGCTCAGAACTGAAAACCTGTTTACAAAGGATGTATGTAGACTCACAGCATAAAATTAAATTCAAAATGATAAGTGTGCAGAGCAAGCAACTACAGGAAGATTCCCCTTTCTGCTCAGCCGTGTCTGGGAAGACGCATACCTGTAGAACTGAGTGGTCGTAATGGCGGGAGAGGGCCCCGGCTGAAATTGCTCTGGCCTCCGCGGCTCTCGTTGTAAGTTCCTCGGGGAGTGTTCTGGGCGCTCCAACTGGAGCCCCTCGTGCCTTCCCGGCGACTGTAGTTTCCTGAACATAAGCAACACCATCAACTCCTACTTCTTTTCACAACTTCAACTGCATTACACTGATATTCAGAAGTAACAAAAAGAGGCTATCACATTTGTACTTAGTGATGCTACGTAAAGAGTGTAGCATCCGATGTGTCAGAAAAAGAGAAGTTGTGCCAGGCTTAAAGACTGGCCCTGTCATTTCTGTCCTGATCAGGTGTGGGCAGTGTTCCCCTCTGAAAAGTGAGGTTATGAGAAGATTACCACACGTAGGGGATGTGAGAGGCTTGTATGTAAAGCGCCTGACAGAATTTCTTAACACGGTTACATATTTACAATTAATCTAAGCTCCTATTCTCTTTCATTACCATCCCAATTTATCGGCAATACTGAGACCTGACATGAATCTACTACTGAAAGTAAAATGTCAATATTTGAAAATGGAACATATATTTTTAAACTCTATTTATTGATTCTTTGATTGATTGATTTCTGGGCCATACCCAACAGAACTCAGGGGTCACTCCTGGCTCAACACACAGAAATCACCCCCAGGGCCCAGAGAGATAGCATGGAGGTAGAAATCAACCCTGGCAGGATGGGGGACCATATCAGATGTCGGGAATCAAACCAGGTCCCCTCCCGGGTCAGCCACATGCAAGGCAAATGCCCTACCACTGTGCAATCTCTATGGTCCCAGAGACATACATACATACACACACACACATATATATCTTTTGGTTTTTGATTTTTGGGTCACAACCAGCAGCGCTCAAGGGTTACTCCTGGCTCTACGCTCAGAAATTGCTCCTGGCAGACGCAGGGGATCATATAGAATGCTGGAATTTGAACCACCGCCCTTCTGCATGCAAGGCGAACGTCTTACCTCCATGCTATTTGTCCGGCCTCATATATATTTAAATATATATTTAATATGTTGAGTCTTAATTTAGAAGTCTAGTGATAATTTTGTGACCAGAAACATTCCATCGGAATTATAATTTCTGTAAGCGTATTCAAATGAGTTTCTAAATACTGAAGTAACTATAAAAATTAAATATAATGTTAAGAAGTAGATATGAGAATTGAGCTGGAGTGATAGCACAGCAGGTAGGGTGTTTGCCTTGTACACAGTTGACCTGTATTTGATCCCCAGGATCCCACATGGTCCTCCGAGGCCATGCTGAGCGGAGTCAGAAGTAACCCCTGAGGAGGGTATGGCTGCAAAGCAAAAATTTACGGAGTAAAATAATGATAATGAAGTATATTATTCATATAGGACAAACCAAATTCTCAATGTTTTAAATAAGATTTAAAATTCATCTCTCACTGTGCCTTAATCTGAGTAGAAAGGAATTTTTCCCTGCCTAATAAATTACTATGAAAACACAACAATGATTTAGAGGCAGCTTAACTGCAGTTACGATTAAATTGGAAAAATTGTTTATCTGCGTCTAACATTTCAGTTATCTAACTCATTAGAAAATATAAATAATCAACCTTTTGAAGCAGGTGGTGTGAAAAATCTATTCTGACTGTGAAAGGCACCACGTCCTCCTCGGTTGCCTGAAAATCCACCCCGAGAAGAAATCTTCTGTGAAACTTTGAGGGGCCGCTTTGGTGGGGGGATTCCGTCTTGAGGGACCACTTCTTTACTCTCTGCGGCAACAAAGTCATCCACGTGCATCGAAGGCGGTCTGCTCGTGTTCTGTTTTCTCTGACGGAAGATGTCATGGGGCCGGATCCCCTGCCCAAATCCTCCTCGGCCCCTTCCTCTTGGCGGGGGCACAACATGCGCCCGTTTGGCAGGCTCAATGTATTCAGATTTTCCACTAGGAAGTAAATAAAAAGACTCCATCAGCACTTCCCTCCCGTTTTGTGTGTGTTGAATGAAAATATAAGCTAAGCTTTCCAACTGCAAATACTACTACTCAGTTTCTTGGTCTAATCACGTTGATCCTGTATTTCTAGCTTACAATAACTAGGTAAGGATGGCAGGTGTATGTCTTCATGCGTGTGACAATGATGTGTTCGTATCGTGATAAAATAGCTTCCACGGCTACTAAGAGAAGTCAAGCCACCCTACAGAACCAGTTTTACCTTGAAGTTATAAAGGTCTCATGCTTGTGCTTCCCCAGTTTGAATCCTTTAGTCGTCTTGGTTCGTCCTGGAGAGGATGGTTCTGACAAAAAGGAGCGCTCTAATTCGGAGTGCAAGTCAAAGTCGGTGCAGCATTTCTCAGAAAGCTCGATCAAGTCAACTTTTACCTGGAGTCACAAAAAGAAAGCAAAACAAAATAAACTTAAATATAGCATGAGGCCATGTTTCTCCTCACATAAAGGTAATGAACTGAGAGACCTCTTCTGCCTCACACGAAGTACAGGGGTTCTCTATATAAATTTACAACATTCCCAAAGGGTTTTAAAAATAGCATATTTGTCTACAAACCTTATATAGTCAACAAATGTATTATGAAAGATTTTGTGCCTACCTTCACAGCTCTGGGCACTGTAATATAGAAGTATATT
>PVKC010003321.1:0-39513 GCA_004027635.1 Crocidura indochinensis
TCCAGAATACTTCAGTTGATTCTTGACTTGAGTTGATGGATGGAATAAATAACTCTGTGATATCTGACTTCATCTTGATTGGACTTTCAAGTTCACGGGAGATGCACATTTTTCTTTTTTGGTTCTTTGCTGTGTTCTACATAGGAATCATCCTGGGAAACCTCTTCATTGTCTTCACAGTCATAATTGACTCTCACTTACACTCCCCAATGTATTTCCTATTGGCCAACCTCTCTCTTCTGGACCTAGGACTTTCCTCTACTACAGTGCCCAAATTAGTCTCTGATCTTTTTACTGACTGCAACATCATTTCTTTTCCAAACTGCATGATACAGATCTTTTTTATTCATGTTATGGGTGGAGTTGAAATGGTGCTACTCATAGCCATGGCATATGACAGGTACACTGCAATCTGTAAGCCTCTCCACTACCTAACCATAATGAACCCCAGAATGTGTGTGTCCTTTGTAGTGGCTGCATGGATAGTGGGCATGATACATGCTATTTCCCAGTTTGTTTTTGTCATAAACTTGCCTTTTTGTGGTCCAAATAAAGTAGATAGCTTTTATTGTGATTTTCCTCGGGTCATGAAACTTGCTTGTGTAGATACTTACAAGTTAGAATTTGTTATCATTGCTAATAGTGGACTGATATCCATGGCTACCTTCTTCTTTTTAATTATATCGTATATCTTCATTTTGGTTTCTGTCTGGAAGCGTTCTTCAAGGGATTTATCTAAAGCATTTGTAACATTATCAGCTCACATTACTGTGGTGATCTTGTTCTTTATGCCGTGTATGTTTCTTTATGTGTGGCCTTTCCCTACAACATCACTGGATAAGTATTTGTTCATTGTTGACTTTGCTATTACCCCTGTTTTGAATCCAGCCATCTATACATTCAGAAACAAAGACATGAGAATGGCCATGAGAAGACTTGGCAAACGGATTGTGAGTTCCAGGGGAATTTCATAATAAATAGAGAAAATGCTAAGTAAGTAAAAGCTACACTCATGCTAAGAAAACCAAACGCTATGTAACTATCATTCTTACTATGGCAAGAACAAGTTGAGAAAATGTTCAATAAAGATGCAATTTCAGAAATGTATTATCAATTCTGAAATGACTTTATTTTGCCAACTACAGACAATAAAGTTGTTTCTTCTGCTTCCATTTAAAAGAGATATGAGAAAAGAAAGCAGCTTCCTCCCAAGAGTCAGATTAATCTTCAAATAATATTTTCTGAGTGACATTTAATGTAACTTCCTAACTGTAATTACTCTCAATAATAGATAAGTAAAAATTTATAAACATATTATAATATTTGTTAAAACTATGTATTTAATTTTGGCATGATTATCTCCTATTCCATTCAAGTTGCAGAACTAGTAGGATTATTTGAATAGGGCTTATAGGCAATGACTAAATAAAGAAGAATTTCCCATTCAATAAATTAAAAAGCATAATGTTTATATATTAATATATAATTTATGTATTTAATGTTTTGTTTTTTTACATTTAGAAAAATATCAGTTTATGAAAAATTATAAGTCCATAAAGTATATTTTTCTAATTTATATTTTAATTTTAGCTTAGAATAAGAAGTAAATAAATTTATGTTTGACCCTATATTTATATTTGGCATTAGTTTATCTTTGTCAGTTTAGAATGCTGTTTCAATTTTTATGTGAACAGTTGAATTAATATTTTGGGTAGAGAATAAATTTTTCTTTTAATTTTTGTGTGGTCACACACAACAATTCTTGAATCAGTGGTGTTTGGGAGCCATCAGAACCAAGCCCAGTAATACTGAGGGTTAGAATGTAGAATATGTAGTGCTGGAAATTAAACTCAGTATGTGCTCTATCACTCAAACTATCTCCCTGAAATATGAATTTCTTGAAAATCTTATTCTTTTAATAGATATATGAAAACTTTTGCACTTTTTCCTGCCTCTTTATTATTCTAAAAATGAAGATCTTTAAATATTAAATAATCACAATTTACTCTCAAAAATATGTAACAGATTTTCACAGTAAACTGATAACCATGAATTTTAATCTGGTTCCTTTAAAAGAGGATTCTCTGTAAGTTAATATATTCTATAATGTAAAAACTTAGCTGACTATAAAGTCCATAACAGAAGCAAATTTAATTTGAGGATTTATACAATTGTAATAAAAATATTTTGCAGCTACATATAATTTTTCATGTATTTCTACTGCTTTGTAAATAAAACCTATATTAAAAGAAAATAAAGCTTGTGTGATTTTTGTCCTGTGGTCTCCTAAAAACTTTTCAAGAGAGTGTTTGATTCTTCTGTATATACAAATACTTGCACAAATATTTTAATGTCTTTCAATTTATTAAACAGGAATTTCTTCTTTATTTAATCATTGCTTACAAGTCTTGTTCAAGTAATTCTGCTAACTGTTGTAATTGAATGCAATTGGAGATCATCATGCTGAGACATATAAGCCAAAGGCAGAACAAATACAGGATAATCTCACTCATCTTTGAAAACAAATTAAGAGTATGAATAATATCAACTGATAATAAGATTCAATATTAGAATAAAGACCTAGGAGTACTATGTGAGGGGTAAAAGAAAGAGAAGAAAATAGGTGTCCAGAAGTAATATGGTGCCATAAGTGAAGGGTCTGGAGTAGATGGGTGGTACTTATAGAGATAATGGTATGCACTCAAACCACAACTGTCATCCTGTAAACAAATGGGAGAGGGGGATGATTAGGAGGAAAGGAATGTTGAACTAAATGTAACAGAAATGAGAGGCTATAGTCATGGGCACTTTGGTAGTGGGATTACGCAGCATATTTGTATATCAATACAAAAACTTGAACACTATTGATACCCTATTACCTAAACCATAACTAGGACATTGTAGGAAACAAATAGTCTACTGGGTTTCAAAACTATCAGACTCATAGGGTTTTTTTTTTCCCTATCCTTTGGGAGTGCCTTCCCAGAATCAGTTTTCTGCCTTCACCTCACTTTCCAACTTTCCAACTTTTTCATTTTATATAAAGATAATAGAAATAAATGACTTATTCTCTCTTTTTTCTTAGTTTCTTCTGCTTCTCTCCCCTCAGATTTTGCAATGAAATCTAACAGTTTTGTGGGCTTAGGCCAATTCAAATCTTCAGTCAATCTCAGCCTCAAAACTATCTAACTCTACTCTAGTTTTACTTAGGTTTCATGAATTCTACTTAGCAGTTCCTGTTCCTTTTCATTCACAAATAAATATTAGCTATAATTGATAATAAAAAAGTGGTCTGTTTATTCTTATCATATCACCAATTATTAAAATTATCTTTTCATATCAAGTTTTAAGATATATATTTTGAGCCTTCATCTCTATGATGATTCCAAGAAATTTGTGTCCCAAGATCATTCAGAATAAAATTGTTTTAATCTTACCAATTTAATATCTGAAAACCTTCTTTTCCCCTGTTTCATCATCACATAATTCTTTGAATATTTCTCTCAGGAATACCAGCATGAAACAAATATTTAGTCCTCAAGAGAAATTAATAATGGGTGGGGTATTGGCTGTCTCCATAGCATCTGTGGGTCACTCTTCCAATCAGCTAATTAGTTTCTTTCCTATTTTAAAGAATATTATATATGGATTTGTTCAAGACATTATTATTAACAAAATTGAAGACTAGGGTCTCTGTACTTTTCTTCTAAACATGCATATCCTATGACTGAAAAGACAGGTAATCTAGATGCTTTAAAATTACAGAACAGCTCCTGTTTAAATTTTTTACTTTTAACTTCCTTATAAACCCTTCATATTCTGTTCTTGTATAAAATGTATGTCAGAAGTTTTCTCCTTTCATGAAAATGTCTTTTTATTCCATATTTTATTTCCTATTATGGGATATCAATCATTGAATTATATTGTCTTCTAAAATTAAATATTGGTATTTTTAATTATCTAAATATGAAGCTAGTTTTTGAAGGTTCATATTTCTGACTGTGCTATTCAACTGATTTTAAACTTTACTTTCTATTGTGCAAACCAGTTTCTGGCATAAGTTATTCCGATGCTATCTGGAAATCAAATTCTATTATAAATGAAAGGAAAAGGAATCTTAGTCCTCAGTCATTTTTGCTCAGGATATCTCTCTTACACTATTGAAGGCACCAAAGAAGTCTTGCCTGAAGCTATTTTCTTTCATCTCTTTCTTTCTTTCTTTCTTTCTTTCTTTCTTTCTTTCTTTCTTTCTTTCTTTTTTTCTTTCCTTCTTTCTTTCTTTCTTTCCTTTTCTTTCTTTCTTTCTTTCTCTTTCTTCCCTTTTTCTTTCTTTCTATCTCTCTTTTTCTTTCTTTCTCTTTCTTTCTTTCTTTCTTTCTTTCTTTCTTTCTTTCTTTCTTTCTTTCTTTCTTTCTTTCTTTCTTTCCTTCTTTCTTCCTTTCTTTCTTTCTTTCCCTTCTTTCTTCTTCTTTTTTAAAATATTTAGCCCTATGTTTGAATGCTGGCACATTGGCATTGATGACTTAGGCTCTTTGAATAAATGGGAAAAATTATGAAAGTGAATTAGCAAGATAACAATCAATAAAAAGGTAAATATTCTTTTATAAATAGAAGACCAATTAATTTAAAATAAGAACTCAGATACAAGATTTTAAGCCCTTTAAATTCTCCCAACTAACTTAAAATGATCTTAAAACATCACTTAATTATAAAATAACATAACATAAAATAACATAGTTATAAAGCAACTGATTATAAAATATAGCTAAATTTATCATTCTTATGGATTTTCTGTTAAGCATATATAGAGCATTATAGAAAGAACTTTGAACTGAGTGTAGGTTGAGATGGAGCTTCTATTCTTGTCTTTTAGTATGTGTTTGGCTATTCTGGGTCTTTTGTGGTTCCAGATAAATTTTGTGATTGATTGTTCTAATTCTTTGAAAAATGAAGTCTGGATTTGGATGGAGATTGCGTTAAATCTATATAGGAGTTTGGGTAGTATAGTATTTTGACTATGTTGATTCTACCTACCCAATGAGATGGAGCTTCTATTCTGTTACTGTATGGCTATAAGTAATTACTAGCCATTTCTCCGGGATTATTTCTCCACCTGTATATGAAAATGATGAAAGAGGGTAATCACGAAGTTTTTTCCTATATATATGCAAACCTGTGATCCTGATCTTACTATAAATCTACATGCACTGTTTCAAGATGCAGCTTCCTAAGCCCTGAATGACAAATTTCAATTCCCCAATAGAAGAGATGGCAAACTTATGAAGAATTAGTACCTGAAGAAAATCTGGGAACCTCACAAAATCACCACTGTTTCCTAAGATAGAGAAACAAAATATGTGATCTTTTTCTCTAGATAAGCTGTATCAGACCACCATGATTTCTTCAACAATGATACATATTAATTTCAGATGCTTGTAACAAAAAAATGGGGACATTCTTTAATTGTCTA
The DNA here is from genome assembly GCA_004027635.1 of Crocidura indochinensis. Classification (NCBI taxonomy): domain Eukaryota; kingdom Metazoa; phylum Chordata; class Mammalia; order Eulipotyphla; family Soricidae; genus Crocidura; species Crocidura indochinensis. The sequence goes on from PVKC010003321.1 coordinate 5,471, forward strand.
AATTCTCATTATATATATTCATATATTTCTCAATTTCTGTACTGGGTTATCAAGATGAAGTATAGGTTTGTGGAGAAGGTATTATCAAATTGAATTTATATATTTGTGAGACTATTATTTTTATCATATGAACAATTTAGTACTTATTTTAAAAATTATTCATTTTTAATTTAAAAGATCCTACAATATGAACTTTTATGAAAATTAAGCATTAGAGCTAGAATAAATAAATAAATAATAAATGCTGCTTGGAAGCTAAGCAAATAATTACTACCAAATAATTTTCAGATGACTCACCTACTTCTCAGTTAAACCATAATGTCCAACTACCACTCCAGATCTCAAACCTCACTGCCACACATATGTTTAAAAATCTTAACAGTTCTTTTTTTATTCTATATTTTTATTTAAACACCTTGATTACAAATATGACTGTAGTTGGGTTTCAGTCACGTAAAGAGTACCCCTCCTTCACCAGTGCAACATTTCCACCACCAATGCCCCAAATTTCCCTCCTCCACCCCACCTGTACTCTATACAGGCTTTCTACTCCCTCATTCATTTGCATTGTTATGATAGCTCTCAGTGTAGTTATTGCTCTGCACTCATCACCCTTTGTGGTGATTAACAGTAACTATTTTCTCTACAACTTCACTACTGCAGTTCTTCCAGGAAAATACTAAAACCAGTGAAGAAAATACAAGTTTATATTGTATGGTATTTTATAACAGTGTGAGTAAACCATATTAAGAAAACTATTTTTTAAAAATATAGTATTCTACCAGGCCTCTTTTGAGCATTACTGAACATTTTAATTATCTCCTTTAAAGTATTCTTATTCTTTATCTGTTCACTTTTTATTGTCCTACTATCTTTCCAAATACATCTTTAGTTTCCTTTTAAATTTCTATTCTGCCTGTTATTTAGACATATTAATGAATACGACTCTACTGCATTGATTACACTCAGATTTCCACACTTAGTACTGCTCTGTCCCATTTTATAATAATTAAAGAGCATAAAAGGATTAAAATATATGACAAAGTTTTTTTTGTCTTTAGGCTAATAGTTTCAGCCAATATATAATTTTCCTCTTACTAATGATTGCCATTCAAACTCCAGGATACAAACCATTTTAGCAGTTTTATTCTTGTAATGGAAATCTTTAAAGATAACACTTCAGAGAATTGCTTTTTTGATAAAGCTATGTACTCACTTTGATGAAGTACTGAGCTTACATATTTTAACAAGTTAAAATATATTTTACATATTTCAATAAAAATTTTAGGTTTTGCATTATAAAACAAGATGATTTAGGGATTGAAAACTTTTACAATTTTCAAATATAACTCTATTGGACTATCATCTCACCATATTGTATGGGTTTTAAATTCTTAGTACAAAATTTTAAGATTAGTGGGATTTTTTTTTTTTTTTTTTTTTTGGTTTTTGGGCCACATCCAGTTTCGCTCAGGGGTTACTCCTGGCTATGCGCTCAGAAGTCGCCCCTGGCCTGGGAGACCATATGGGGCACGGGGGATCGAACCACGGTCCGTCCAAGACTAGCGCGGTAGGCAGGCACCTTACCTCCAGCGCCACCGCCCGGCCCCAAATAATTGGAGCTGATCTTTTTTTGTTTTTTGTTTTGTTTTGTTTTGGGGCCACACCGGCAGTGCTCAGGGGTTCCTCCTGGCTCCATGCTCAGACATTGCTCCTGGCAGGCACGGGGGACCCTATGGGGCACCGGAATTCGAACCGATGACCTTTTGCATGAAAGGCAAACGCCTTACCTCCATGCTATCTCCCGGCCCCTAGTGGGATTTTTTAATACCTTCATGACTTATAAAATCTTACAAAAAATTTACTCTCTCTCATGACTTAAAGTTTAAGTAGTTACAATATGATTAAAATTTAGGTATCAATAAACAAAATTTGCCCCACACCACCACCAAAATGACCATGACCCTTTTCCACCTTTCTCTGATCTTCTTTCAACTTGCTAATTGCTTTGTATTGCAACACCAAGTGATTACTGTCAATTTTCTTTTGTCTTTGTATATTTCTTTTTTTGGGGGGTGGGGGGTCATATCCGGCAGCTCTCAGGAGTTACTCCTGGCTCCATGCTCAGAAATTGCTCCTGGCAGGCTGAGGGGAACATATGGGATGCCGAGGTTCGAATCAATGACTTTTTGCATGAAAGGCAAACGCCTTACCTCCATGCTATCTCTCCGGCCCGTCTTTGTATATTTCAAAATGAGATAACTGATATAAAAATGTGTTCAGATATATGTACATCACTTAACCCTTGTCAATTTTGGTAGCAATAATACTAACACTCTCCTCTAATTTAATAAGAAAATAATAGCATTGTATTTTACCTATTGTAATTTTAAGGAGAGAAAGAAGTATACAAGCATATAAATTATACATATATAATTTATATTTCTGAATTCACTTTTGTATCATTTGTTTATTTAGCTATTGGGACCTAGAGTTTAATCAGTGGCTAACTATTATAGTTTTACATGTTATATGTTATGAAGACACTAATTTTTATTCTATATACTTTCAAGATTAATGTAATTTACATGTTTGCTTTGAGTAGATTGGTTTTACTTGGGGGAGAAGGGCTACTGCAAGCAGTGTTTAGATGGCACTGAGGTCCTTATAGAAATTGTCAGCAAACGTGGGCAGTGGTTCAATGCAAGGGCTCCAAAAATACTATTAATTGAGCCTGTTGTGCCAATATTACTTAGCCACCCCAGCATGCTCAAATGCCCTTCACTGCTGCATGTTGGAAGAACTATATGGTTCTTGTAATAAAACCGGGATAAGCCACAATCGAGACTTTTAACTCAACCCCTGTGTTTTTCCCCCATTCCCTCAGACTATTTTTTAGGACATGTAGAAAACAAAATTCACATGCCTTAACAGTAAAAATGCATTTATTTCTTTTTCTTTCTTTCTTTCTTTCTTTCTTTCTTTCTTTCTTTCTTTCTTTCTTTCTTTCTTTCTTTCTTTCTTTCTTTCTTTCTTTCTTTCTTTCTTTCTTCCTTTCTTTCTTTCTTCCTTTCTTTCTTTCTTTCTTTCTTTTTCTTTCTTTCTTTCTTTTTCTTTCTTTCTTTCTTTCTTTTCTTTCTTCCTTCCTTCCTTTCTTATTTCATCCTTCCTTCCTTTTTCTTTTCTTTCTCTTTTTCCTTTCTTTCCTTTTTCTTTCTTTCTTTCTTTCTTTCTTTCTTTCTTTCTTTCTTTCTTTCTTTCTTTCTTTCTTCCTTCCTTTCTTTCTTTCTCCTTCCTTCCTCCTTCCTTCCTTCTTTTCTTCCTTCCTTCCTTCCTTCCTTCCTTCCATTCTTCCTTCCTTCCTTTCTTCCTTCCTTCCTTTTTGGTTTTCAGGTCACACCCAAAATCACTCAGGGATTACTCCTAGTTCTGCACTCAGAAATCACTCCTGGGTGGCTCAGGGAACCATAAGGGATGCTGGGAATTTAACCGGGGTCTGTCCTGGGTTGGCCACATGCAAAGCAAATGCCCTAGCACTGGGCTATCACTCCAGTCCTTAAACCTGCATTTCTATACTTACTTTGTTGTATATTTTAGTTTTTGTGAAAAAAATGTATTAATATACAGTAAACAATTTTCTTTTTTTGTTGTTTGTTTTTGTTTTTGCTTTTGGGCCACACCCAGTGGTGCTCAGGGGTTACTCCTGGCTATTCACTCAGAAGTTGCTCCTGGCAGACACGGGGGACCATATGGGGAACCGGGGTATCGAACCGGGGTCCGTCCTAGGTTGTTAGCGCAGGCACCTTACCTCCAGTGCCACCACCCGGCCCCCAGTAAACAATTTTCTAAGTTTCAATATAGTTTTTAGTTTTATTTAGTTTCTCACAAGATTTCTTGAACTAATTTTATATTATTTTTTAGTTTCATATATTTAAATAAATTAGATTTTTGTTTAAAGCAATATATTGCTTTAGAGTGCACTTTTGGTCATAATACATTAATTTAAATCCCATGTTCTCATTAATTTCTGAATTTCATGTTATCAATTAAATAAGATTTGTTAATTATCAATTTTAAAGAACAATTGCAATATTATTTTAGTGACTATAATATAATCTTTACTTTTTTCTAGGTCACTTTAATGCTGTCTCTCATAATTCAATGGACCAAGTAAATGATTCAGTGGTAACTGAATTTGTGTTACTGGGACTTGCACATTCCTTGGGAATGCAGCTTTTCCTTTTTCTTTTCTTCTCTTTGTTCTATGTAGGTATTATCTTTGGAAACCTCTTTATTGTCTTCACTGTGATTTTTGATTCTCATTTACATTTCCCTATGTATATTCTATTGGCCAATCTATCACTCATTGACTTGGGCCTTTCATCTACCACACTTCCTAGGATGATATCAGATCTGTTTTATAATTATAAAATTATTTCCTTCCACAACTGCATGATACAAATGTTCTTTATACATGTTATGGGAGGAGTTGAAATGGTATTGCTGATAGCTATGGCTTATGACAGGTATACAGCAATTTGCAAACCTCTTCATTACCTTACTATTATGAATCCTAAAATGTGTGTATATTTAATAGTGGCTGCTTGGGTCACTGGGCTAATTCATGCTATGTTTCAGTTTGCTTTTGTCATAAATTTACCTTTTTGTGGTCCTAATGATGTTGGTAGTTTTTATTGTGATTTTCCTCGGGTTATTAAACTTGCTTGCAAGGACACTTACAAACTACAATTTGTGGTTACTGCCAACAGTGGTTTTATATCTATGGCTACTTTCTTTTTCTTAATTATATCATATATCTTTATTCTGGTCACTGTCAGACAACATTCTTCAAAAGATTTATCCAAAGCATTCTTCACTTTGTCAGCTCATATTGCTGTGGTGGTTTTGTTTTTTGGTCCATGCATGTTTCTCTATGTGTGGCCTTTCCCTACTAAGTCACTGGATCAATTTTTTGCTATTGTGGATTTTGTTGTCACTCCTGTTCTAAATCCTGCAATCTATACCTTAAGAAACAGAGATATGAAGATAGCAATGAAAAGGCTGGGTCAACGAGTGATAAGTTCAAGAGATATATCATAATAAACTTCATAAGCCACAAGAATCTCAATTACTGTGAAAACTAAATTTTTTTAATTTAAAAGAAAGATATTGAATCAAATTATTTCATTTTGAGATACTTAAAATGTTTTTAAATTCTTAAGAAAATAAAGTGTTATATATTTATATCTAACTTAAATTTAACTGTAGTAAGTATCAATTAACATTAATTTTCATGTCGTTATTTTCTATCTACACTTAGATATTTACCTGTACATAAACATTATATAGTATTATCAGGATCTCCATACTGGTAATAAGAATCACTGGAAATCAATTAATACTTCTTATGGAAATTATGTGTATCCAATGGATAAGTACGAGTTTGCACAAACCAATGGCCAATAAAATCAAGAAGAGACCTGGGGATAGAGCTCAAATGATAGAAAACTTGCCTTAAATGTATAAAACCCTTGTGGTCCCTGAACATCACTGGTGCTGCTGTACCACAAGATGTAAAAAAAAAAAACAAAACAAAACAAAACTAAGCTAAACTAAAATTTAGAGGAAAATAATGCTCATTCTAATAGTAGTTTAAGTTAAATTTATTGGAAGGTAGTACGATGTGATATTTCTTCATTGGTTTTAGTCTTTTTCAATGAATTTTGTTTAATGTTGCTTTAGAAAGTCTTCATTTGCATCATGCAAAATTGTCTGCTCTATATTTTTCAAGTACGAATTTCCTTTTCTTCAAAGCATTTCTTAACTCACTCAAAAGAAATATAGAGCACCCTAAATGTATTTAAAAGGATACTCCCCTGAAGGGATACCCCAATCAAACCTCAGTTTGTTTAATATGCCTGTTCCTAAACAAGAATATTCAGTACAAACAGATGATTTTGGGTAAGACCTGTTAAGTCTGATGGTATGAGAGCACAGTTGGATGTATTTCTGCAACTGAATTTAAGGAACATTCATTGTAGTGACCATTCAGTTTTAATTTCTTTATAGTAATTAAACCAACTCAATAAAAAATAAGTAATGATAAAAATGACTTTCTTTTTTTCTGAACACATTTCTTTTTTATTTATATTTTTATTTTAATTACTTTGTTTAAACACTATGGTTACAAGGTTGTTAATAATAAAATGTTTTTTATATAACTACAAAGTTGTTCATGATTAAATTTAAACAAATGTAAAATACCTTTCACCAGTACACATTCCATTACCAATGTCCCCATGCTCTCAGTTTCCATCCCACCCTCCCCACTTCCTGCCTCTGGTGCATTTTTCTTCTTTCTTTCTCTCTTTCACACTCACTCTCTATCTCTTTTGTTTTCTCTTTCACTTTCTCTTTTTTCTCTTTAGACACTGGTTTGTAGTATTGTTACAAAGGGTTGCAAAGGGTATTATGCCTATCAATTTATCTCCTTTCAGTGTCAATTAGTGTTCAGAGTGATCATTTGTCATAGTGGTCCCTTCTGTGCCCTAAATGCACTGCCAAACAATTTAAGAAAGCTTCCTACCATGAACTGGTCCTCCTAGCACTAATCTCTTTTGAAGACTTTCTTATCAGTCATGGATTTTTTTCTATACTTTTCTACAAACTGGTCATCAATATTCTAATCCTTTTTTGCAAAATCAAAAGCACTATAATTTATTATCTTTTTAGTTCATTGATATTTTAGAATCACATTATCTTACTTGGCTTATTATGATCCTTTTTTAAATAAATCACCTTTCATTCAATGAAGTAGTAAAAATACCTAAGCCAAGAAGTTGTGATTGCATCCTTCATTCAACAAGAATTTGTCTCTCAAGAGAAAACTTGTGAGACTATAAAAGTTAATCAAACTTCAGACTGATTATTTCTAGGTCTCTTCAGCTACATCTGGACACTTTTATAAAAGGTTTTTAATTAACCAAGTGGTTCACTAAAGAATACTATTGATACAGATATTTTTCTTATAAAGTTCATGTTTCAAGACAAAGTGCAAATGAAAGAAAAAATTGCACTTTTCTTTACTCTGCAAAATTTCTGAGACTCTTAATTATGAATAAGGTAAGTACAACAATGCATGTGAAATATATAAGCAGAACTGAATTGCTGAGATTCTTCATTATGATGAGGTGGGTACAACAATGTGAAACATATTAAGAGAACTAAATAAACTGTCACATTTTATTAATGACACCCTTCTATTAAAATAAGCCATATTGCCAAATCCAAGTCCATGTTTATATTCAGAAAAAAGCATTTCATTAAGTTAGATTAACTATTTCGAAGAAATCTTATGAATAATTTTCCTTTAAATACTATTATCAAATATAGTGTCTACTACCTTATGCTGACAACAACTGTTAGAATTCTTCTAATATCTTCCAGGGTGTTATCAATTTTTTCTTTATTTGGGTGTCTTTTACCCCATTTCCTCCAAATCCAGTTTCCCTTTCTTTTTTCCCTTCTTCCAGCCCAGTTTTTCTTGAATTGGGACACTCCTTCATATGAAAATACGAATAAAAAATATGCAAATCATATTCTAAGATACGTGGATATACTACCGAGTTTGTACTCCTGGTATAATAAAACAAATTTATATTGGCAAATCTCTAAGCTTAATTTTAAATAATTTATACAAATTTTAAATTAATCTTCTGCTCATTCAATTCTATGAGAAATTGTCTCATTTTTGTCAATAATCAGTATGATATCATTATATAGATCAAAGGGAACAAAAATCATGTCCATTGCTGTTTTTCTATTAAATTTGTCTTTGTATTTGGAAAAATAAAAATGCTAAATTATTAATAACTTTAAAAACAATAATGTGTAACTTTAGTAGATAGGGCTAAATATGGGATTCACTGTAAACCATGGAGTTTCCGTTAAAAATTTTAAGAAATACATATAATAAATAAAATTTTCAAGAACTAGGGAATACCTCTGATTACGGAAATAGCAAAAGCTAATTCTACTGTTGCTTCCTAAAGTTTGATGAAAGTAACTTTTTCTTAATTTCTCTCTACAATTGATTAGCTTCTAATTTTCACTTGTACATTTTATATACCCATTAATTTATATAAATGATCCTATGTGTATCTGATGACTGTCTTTCTTTTTTGGGCTACGATTCTACTTTCTATTTTACTTAATGTAAAACTTTATAAAATCGTAGTTATTTTGCTCCACAAAACACAAGTGAAGTCTTTCTAAAAACTTTATAAAAGAACAGTTGTACAAAACAAAAGAAAATACTTTCTAAGTTTATATCTAAAAGTTTAGGCAATTTAGGTTCTTAGAAGATATTATAAGAAGATATCTTATAAGGAAGAACTGACAGCATCTCTATATGTTTGATCAACTATCATTATCCTTTACCTCCTTCAGAATTCATTTCTACTCCTAAAAATAAGTTATATATTTTATAATAGATAGCATAAACATATATACATGTATATATTTAGCTTATATATGCACAAACATATATATATTTCTAAGATAATAAAAAACTCTAATAAAAAATCTATCAATCCAAACCTCCCCAAAAATCTATCTCATATTTTCCCCTCAAGTCTTATTGATCATTTATTACTAATAACATTATGAATTGATACAATTTGTTAAAATATATTAAGCAGGTTTTATGGCTCTCAATAGTTCATTATCTTTATATTAAAATGCTCATTCCTTGGCAGACAGGAAGAATCCTATATAAATTTCATCTCCTATTAAACTTTCACATTTTCTGTCATACAAATTTTTCAATTTTCTCAATTTTTCCACTTCTGAATCTCTGTACTTAATCTTATTTTCTTTCTTTTCAACTTATTTTTCTGTTGAGTTTTGCCTTCTATTTTCATATTTAATTTTATTTTAGCTGAATCCATTCTAAACCTTTTGCTAGCAATATATTTTAACTATAAATTCTATCCTCTACAACTCCAAAATTCTCTTTAGGATCATCATAAAGTTAAACTTCCCTTAAGGCAGTACCTTTATATCTTTCTTAGTTTACAAGTTTCTAACCAAGATAATCTACTATGAACATTATTATGAAATTGTGTACATGTGGAAGAAACTTGGGATTCAATCATCTTTCCATGATTTACATCTATTATACAAGTTAATGGGCCAGAGAGATATGACAGCACAATACAGTAAAGTAATATATGGTCCCTCAAGCCCCACTAGAGATGATGCCTGAGCTCAGAACCAGGAGCAAGCCCTGACAACAGCCAGATGTGGCAACAATCAGACCAAAAGTAGTTTAAATATTCAAGATTTGGGGAACCAGAGTCTTCTTTGAATCAGAAGTTGATTTTTATAAACTAAAATAATCATACAATTCTTGTGAGCACCAACTAACTACAAAATATTTGTAAAACTCTTTACGTTTACTACTTAATTTAAATTTCATAATAACCATTATAACTAAATATAACTAGAATGCACATTTAAAAAAAGTATAAATATAAATTCACAGAGGTCCATAAGATCCAAAGTGTATAAAATCAATGTAATATAATATTTATGTAGCAAATTTTAAATTATTTTTTTCTATAAGATTTCTAAGGACTCGGGCCGGCGAGGTGGTGCTAGAGGTAAGGTGTCTGCCTTGCAAGCGCTAGCCAAGGAAAGACCGCGGTTAGATCCTCCGGTGTCCCATATGGTCTCCCCAAGCCAGGGGCAATTTCTGACTGCTTAGCCAGGAGTAACCCCTGAGCATCAAACGGGTATGGCCTGAAACCCCCCCCCCCCAAAAAAAAAGATTTCTAAGGACTATACACAAAAGTATTATAATGGAATGCTAGATAACAAAGAATATATTTTTAATGTATATGATAAAATCCTTTGAAAATGTGAAAATGAGTGTATATTTGAAAGTTATGTAGGACAGAGAGATAATATGACAGGTATGGTGATTGTCTTCCATGCAGTCAATCTGGGTTTGATTCTGCAGTTCATTGGTTTCCTAAACACCACCAAGGGTAATTGATACATGACGCATAACCAGAATTTAGTCCTAAGCACCACAAACAAAAGTTAAAGAAAAATAAGAGTAACTACATAGGCTGCAGAATATAAACTGTTTTGAAGATGATCAGCAAAGGGGAAAACAGAAAAATTGTTATAGTCTTAATTTGTTTGAAAAGGGAAGAAAAGGGGCATTTTATCAGCAATAAACTATCATGAAACTGGAAAGAAAACACAGTAGTTTAGGCTCTTCCCATAAATATATCACTGGCTGTAGTTGGATCCCTGTCACCATATATGGTCTCCTCAGGCACCACCAGCACCGATACAGAAAGAAAAGAGTAAAGTCCTGAAAAGAGTAAAGCCAAGTGAGGGCAACACCCCTACTCTTACAAAAATATGTTGAGTGGAAACCCTTAAAAGACTTAGATAATTGAACTATAAGTATAACCAGGTGGGAGATATAGAATAAAATGAGTTAAGATTGGAATAATTTAGTTAATACCAGAATAAAATGACTTAAAATTGAAAGTGGGTTTTTTTTTGTTTTTGTTTTTGTTTTTGATTTTGGGACCTCAGTTGATGATGTTCAGGAAGTACTGCTGGCTCTGCTCAGAAATCGCTCCTGGCAGACTAGGGACCATATGAGAATTTAGAGATCAAACCCAGGTCTGTCCTAGATAGGTCAAGTGCAAGGCAAATGCCCTACCACTATGCTATTGTTCTGGTCCCTTAAAATGGAAATATTTTATTTAATAAATCATAGAATGTCATTATCTGAGTAACAATATACTAAACTAATGCTTTGAATGTGAATATACTGATTTTTATTTTCTTCTCCTTTACTTCTTCAAGGTAACAACAAAGGCTATATCCTGGAATGAATCAATAAGTGAGACGAATCACTCCATGGTGACAGAGTTCATTTTTCTAGGACTCTCCAATTCTCAAGAAATCCAGATTTTTCTATTTATATTCTTTTTTATATTCTATATAGGAATTGTGCTTGGTAACCTACTTATTGTCATAACTGTGACTTTTGATTCTCATCTTCATTCCCCCATGTACTTCTTTCTAGCCAACCTCTCACTCATTGATTTGTGTCTGTCTTCAGTCACAGCTCCCAAGATGATTGCTGACTTTTTTCGTAAACGTAAAGTCATATCTTTCAAGGGCTGCCTTTCTCAGATATTTCTCCTTCACTTCTTTGGTGGAAGTGAGTTGGTAATCCTCATAGCCATGGCTTTTGACAGATATGTAGCCATCTGTAAACCTCTTCATTATACTACAATTATGCGAGGCAATATATGTATTGGAATTGTGACTGCTGCTTGGGGAACTGGTTTTCTCCACTCGGTAAGCCAGTTGGCCTTCGCAGTGAACTTACCCTTTTGCGGTCCCAATGAAGTTGACAGCTTTTACTGTGACCTTCCTAGGGTCATCAAACTTGCCTGTACAGACACTTACAGGCTGGATATCATGGTCATTGCTAACAGTGGTATACTCACTGTATGTTCTTTTGTTCTCCTCATTATCTCCTACACTATTATCCTAATGACCATTTTACATCGCCCTTCAGACAGATCATCTAAAGCTTTGTCTACTTTAACAGCTCACATCACAGTAGTTCTTCTGTTCTTTGGACCATGTATCTTTATTTATGCCTGGCCATTCCCTATCAAGTCATTAGATAAATTTCTTGCTGTGTTCTATTCCGTGGTCACTCCTCTTTTGAACCCTATTATATACACGCTAAGGAACAAGGACATGAAAACTGCAATGAGACGACTCATAAAAAGGGAAGCAAATTCTAGGGTAAAAACTTAGATGCCTAATTGTGATATTAATCTGATTCAATAACATATTTTATTATAAAATTCATGAATTACTTAGTAAATTTCATGAAACTGTAATTTCCTTATCCATACTATTTGTAATTTTCAAATAATTTTCCCAAATTCTGTCTTAACTTATTCTTTGGCAATCTTTTACATTATAATCATGACACATATGCAAGTTAATATCACAATTTGAAGATATCTGACTAATTCTCAAAAAAATAAAAACATAAATATGTTAGAATTTGTTCAATTCTCTGACTTTTTGACTGGTCATCAGGTTAATAGAAGGAAGCATAAATACTGGCATGGCTTATGGATTATATAAATAGTACAAAGGATTGAGGGTCTTGCCTTGGCCATAACTAGCCCAGGTACTACTAATTCTTGAAACCCCATATGGTCCTATGAATAATACCAGCACAATTGATAACTGAGTATATAACCAAAACTAAGCCCTGAGCATAACTGGATGTGATCAATAACTAAAAACGATCTAGACTGGCTTCCAGAGAAATAGGACAGCAGGCAAGGCACATATCTTGCATTCAGCTGATGTTGGTTTAATCCCTGGCATACCATAATGTCTGCTGAGTCCCAAAAAAGTGATTCCTAAATGCAGCACCAAGAGTAACTGAGTATCATCAGATGTGTCCCCAAAACAAAAAAAAATATAAACCGGTTTATAATGATTTTATATTTTTATTTTTTAATAAATACTGTCTGTTTAAACACCATGTTTACAAACATCATTGTACTTGGGTTTCAGACATAAAAAGAATCAGCTCTTCACCAATGCAACATTTCCATCACCAGTGCCCCCATTTGGGCCCTATATCATTGAATCAACTGCCACATTTCTAAATTAAAAGATATCCTTAGTAACAGAATTTCTATATAAACTTTAAAGATATGAAAAGGTGCCTTCCCAATTCCATGTTTATATTTAATCTTTCTGTCATGTTAATTAACTATAATCTGTTACTGAATTATCAAGAGTGACACAAGAAATAAGTCTACATATAAATCTACTTTACACACCTTTGGCATCCTATGTGATGAAACAACTAGTTTTTTTTTTTTTTTTTTTTGGTTTTTGGGTCACACCCGGCAGTGCTCAGGGGTTACTCCTGGCTCTATGCTCAGAAATCACTCCTGGCAGGCTCAGGGGACCACATGGGGCACTGGGATTCGAACCGATGACCTTTTGCATGAAAGGCAAACGCCTTACCTCCATGCTATCTTCCGGGCCCCATAAGTAGTTTTTTTAAGTATTTTTAAAATATTGAAAGTTCTGAGTATGTTAAGATAAAACATATACTTTAGATTCATCCATATTTTTCATTATATGAACTTTGTTTTTTTTTTCTTTCATTTTTATTATCAGGGCTTGTTTAAGTTTTGGGAACCACACCTACTGGTACTTAGGGGCTATTTATGACTCTGTACTTGGGATTATTCCTGTGGTGCTTTGTACCAGGTAGGGAAAGAAGCTAGGGAGGAAGCAAGGCCTCTTACATGCAAAGCATACACTCAAGTTCTGAACTATCTCTCTGATCACAGTGATTAATTTTTAACAGAAGAATCTTTGAAATCAAGAAACAAATTCACTACTAGAAGTAATCATGAATTGAACACATTAATTTTCTAAGGTTCAGATTTCATTTGCATAAAATGGCAATAAATAAAATATGTGTTTATTATAAAAATATACAATATATATAAATTAGAAAAAATAATATTTCATATATTTCAACTTAATAAATATTATATATGATTGTTATATAAATCCTAATTATCAATAAACCAAAATTTCCTAATTTTTATACCAATGAACTTGAGGGATATGTACACTTCAATCTTTACAGAAACACATTTGGGGGAGCATAGTTATAAACAGGTTTTAATATTCATATGCAAACACTTACTAATGTAATATAAATTCAATAATCTTAGGAAACATGCCAGAAACTGAAGATAAAAGTAGAAGGAAATATAGGTTGGGAAAAAAAAACAAAATGTTGTCATCAGTTGATAGATATGATAACATGCCCTGTTGATACAAAACTGCAAATACTAATTTTAAGTAAATATAAAAATAATATATAAAATAAAATGCCTCATTGATAGTATCTAAAACAGTATGGTATTTTAATTAACAATATGCCAATAAATAAAAAAAACTGGAATCCCCAAAATAAAACCATACCTACATATAAAATAATTAATTACAATGAAGCAATATTAATAGTGTTAATAAAATTATACAGCCACATGCAAAATAATAAAATCATACCACTACTTAACACCAAGGACAAAAATAATTCAAAATTAATTAAAGATTAAGAGTTGAAATTACAAAATACAGAAAAAAAATCAGATACTATATAACTTGTCTTGTCAACAACATTATAGCTAAGTTTAAGAACATGTCTCCAATGGCAAAGAAATCACTGCAAAAGTATACAAATGGGGCTATATAAAACTTTAAAACATTTATAGCAAAATAATCTAGCATCAAAATAATATATATATATAAATGCATTTATAAAATACGCGAGAAAATATAATCGCACATCTGACAAAGGGTTATATCTGAAATATATAAACAATTTATAAAAAAGCAAGAATATAAACATGAACCAAGAATATAGCTCAAATGGCAAGTGTGCATATTTTGTAAACTGGAGGCCCAGGTCTGATTCATGGCTGCCTCTCATCTTTCTCAACACTGCATAATCTTCCAAGAAGCACTGAGAGTGATCCATTGTTAGGAGTAGTATTTGAGAATTACCAAGTGATCTAAAAACAAAGAAAAAAAATTCAAATAAAAGTCAGGAAATGACTAGAGGAGTGTTGAACATAACTAGCACAGTATTGAACATAACTAGTATGTACATTTAATCCATGGTATCAGATGACTTTCAGCACAGGAAGGTGTGTTCATGGTGATCCTTATGAATTTCTGATTATTGCTCTTATAATTTAAAAAAAATAATTCGCTGTGGTTGGAGAAATAATACAAAAGTTAATGCTTGCATTAAACTGCAACCATTTCAAGTTACTCTTGGCACACATATGCCCTCAAGCACCTCCAAGACTGATCTCTGAACACAGGTAGAAGTTCTGAGCATGAATAGCTACAGTAAAAAAAAAAAAAAAAAAAAAAAAAAAAAAAAAAAAAAAAAAAAAAAAAAAAAAAAAAAAAAAAAAAAAAAAAAAAAAAAAAAAAAAAAAAAAAAAAAAAAGACTAAAAATCAACCAAAATAGAAAATGAACAGATGAACTAAATAGAGTTTCCCTCATATAACACATATAGGTTTCAATATGTAATTGGTATACTAAAAATATTTTCATTGTGCTGGAGTGACAGCACAGAGGATAGGGCACATGTTATGCATGTAGCCAACCCATGTTGTATTCATGGAATCCCATATGGTCTGCCAGAATCTACTCCTACGCACAGAGTTAAGAGTAACTCCTGAGGCCAGATCGAAGCGGTGGAGTGGAATGGTAAAGCACCTGCCTTGCCAGTGCTAGCCTAAGAACAGACTGGGGTTTGATCCCTTGCTATCTCATATGGTCCCTCAAGCCAGGAGTGATTTCTAAATGCATAGCCAAGAGTAACCCCTGAGCATCAGTGGGTGTGGCCCAAACCAACAACAACAACAACAAAAATAAGTAACTCCTGAGTACTGCTAGGTGTGACCCATAAACCAACAGCATAAAATATAAAATTAAATTAAGATTAAAATGTATTCATCTTTTGTTATTATTAGGGATATTCTATAATCATGAGACAACACTTTATACCTATAAAAATGTCTTGAACCCATAGGATAACTCCTGAGTACTGCCAAGTGTGGCCCAGAAACCAAAAACATAAAATATAAAAATAAGTTAAGATTCAGGGTCTGAGAGATAGCATGGAGGTAGGGCGTAAAAGATTAAGATGTATTCATCACTTATCATTATTAGGGAAATTTTATAATGATGAGACAATACTTTATACCTATAAAAATGTCTTGAACCCATACCAAAAAAAATAGGTGTAATAGATGTGAGAATCCTCAACAAAATACTAGCTAGCAGAATCCAACAGCTCATCAAGAAATTCACCATGAAAAGTAGTATTCATTCCAAAGATGCAAGGATGGTTTAACAATTTCATATATGTTGTCATATACTTGTAAAAAATCTAGGGGTAATTTTGGAGTTTGCTGGTTGGCTGGTTTCTCAGGAGTTGATGACTGCTACCTGCAGCTTGCTTTCAGCCACTTGTAGTATACAGTATTTGCCAAATTCATTTGCTGGCCCTGGATTTGATGGGCGAGCTGCAGGAGTGGAACAAAAGAGATAGTAACAGGATAAAGTGTGTTTTCAGGCTGTATTGAGCAACTTTTGGGTATTACTGAGCAAGCCAATCTTCTCACTCTCTGCTGCTTTTCATGCACTTTCATTAAAAGCTAAAGTTTAGCATAAATCACTTGAGAGTCAGGGTTGACATTACTATGGATACTTCTGATGATTAACTCAGAGAAGGTGAAAGGAAAAAATGAGTTTGCAAGTATATGACA
Organism: Crocidura indochinensis; assembly: GCA_004027635.1. Classification (NCBI taxonomy): domain Eukaryota; kingdom Metazoa; phylum Chordata; class Mammalia; order Eulipotyphla; family Soricidae; genus Crocidura; species Crocidura indochinensis. The sequence continues at coordinate 21,921 of PVKC010003321.1, forward strand.
GCACAAGTCAATCAGTATAAAACACCATATCAATAAAATGAAAAACAAGAATAGATGATCATTGAAATAGATGCACAGAAAGCATTTGACAAGGTCCAGCACACCCATTAATAAAAAAAATCTCTCAATAAAATCAGAAATGAAGGAACTTTTCTCAATACGATCAAGGCCATTTATCAGAACAATGGCAAATATTATACTCAATGGGAAAAAACTATAAGTCTTTATTCTAAAATTTGGTACAAGACAAAGCTGCCCACTCTCACCACTTTCATTGAACATAATGCTGGAAGTTCTTGCCATAGCGATTAGGCAAGTAAAAGCTGTCAAAGGCCTACAGTAGTAAAATATAAGTGAAGCTCTCATTAGAGATGACATGATACTATATTTAGAAAATCCTAAAGACTCTAAAAATAGTATAGAAACAATAGTATATATGAGGGAAATGGAGAGCCTGTCCAGAGTACAGGCGGGGGGTGGGTGGGAGGAGGGAGATTTGGGACAATGGTGATGGGAATGTTGCACTGGTGATGGGTGGTGTTGTTTACATGACTGAAACCCAAACACAATTATGTATGTAATTAAGGTGTTAAATTAAAAAATTTTTTAAAAAAGAAACAATAGTATAGTATTGTATAGTAAAATGGCAGGGTACAAAATTAATGCTCAAAAATATAAGGCTTTTCTATATACAAATAATAAAATACTATATATACACACACACAAAATCTATATACAGATAATGAAAGATAAGAAAGAAATATTTTTTTAAAAAATGCGAAAGAGACATTTAAAAAAGTGAGCTCCCCTGAACCGACCTGTGTCTCTGAGACCTGTAGACCAATGGTGAGCGTGTGACTTCCCCTCCCCCGAATGCATGCCCCTGAGACTCCCAGTGCAGGGCCTGTAGACTGAAGGTGAGCATAGGACTCTCCCCTCCCCATCTTGACCACGAGTGAGCAACCCTGAGCCGCCCACCACCACCTGGGACCTGTGGACTGGTGGTGAGCATGGGACTGCTCCCCTCACCCAACCACAATTGTGTGCCCCTCCACTTGGGATCTTTGGGTAAGCTAGAGACAGCCTGCCCCACTTCTCCAGACCACAAAACATGCAAAAGTACCAGATAGTCTAACTTACATCATATAGGCTGTCAGACCAGCCCTAACACTCAATTTCCCCAGATAATCCACAGCCCATAAAACAGGATAGTAAAGCAGTGAAGTAGCTTGTAGTATGCCTACAACACTTAGACAAACCACTTGGTTAAGGAAAAATAAACTCTAAATCGAATATACCCTTAAGTACCTCTAATACAATCAGTACAGCAGACAACCTTATTGAACGATTAAAAAAAAAAAAAAAAAAAAAAAAAAAAAAAAAAAAAAAAAAAAAAAAAAAAAAAAAAAAAAAAAAAAAAAAAAAAAAAAAAAAAAAAAAAAAAAAAACCTCAACATTGAAAACCACCAGATGCAAAGTAATATGGGTAAACTAAGGAAGACACTAGCAGTGGGGGAAATGGAGAGAAATACTATTAAATTTCCAGTTCACCAAAATGCATGAGCCCAATAGATGAGAATCTAAAAGCAACAATGAATGCCCTAGCAATGGAAATCCAAAAATCACTAACCTGTCAGATTAAGATATCCCATAGATAAACAATTCAGACAACTCAAAGAAGAACTTTTACAACAGGTGAAAGAATCCATACAATTGAAACTGGGGGAAATAAAAAACATGGTAAAAAAAAAAAAGCCATAATAACAAAATTACACAGTAGAACACATAGAGAAACTTGAGGAAAAACTTCAAAATATCAATGACAAAGAAGTCAATAAGAAAGCAAGAGACAGAACATTGGAAGAAAACGTTAGATACCTAATGAACAAAGATAAAAGAAATAACCTATGAATTGTAGGAATACCAGAAGGGGAGGAAAAAGAGAAAGGAGAAGAACAAATAGTGATAAAATTAATAGCAGAGAATTTTCCCACCCTCTGGAAAGAGACACCAGTACAAATTCAGGAGGCAAAAAGAGTACCTAATTAAAAAACAAAACAAAACAAAAACAAAGAAAAAGATGAATACTTTAAAGCAATAAGGTATTGAAAACCCCTCAAATACAAGGGAAGGGACATAAGACTAAAAGCAGACCTCCCATTTGGAACAATTCAAGCAAGAAGACAGTGGAGTGACATATTTAAACTGTAGAATGAAAGAAACTTCCAACCTAGAGTACACTACCCAGAAAAACTCTCATTTTTATGGGAAGGAGAACTAAAAATATTCTTAGACAAAAAAGAACTCACACTATTAGTGCTAACCAAACCATCTCTAAATTAATTCCTCAAAGATGTCCTACACAATCTAAACCCCTGATTGTAACAACAACCACTCTGCTCAATACAATAGCACAACAGTCCTTTCTGTTGAATGTAAACAGACTTAAATGTAAACAGGCTAAATTCCTCCATTAAAAGACACAGAGTAGAGATATGGATCAGAGAACAAAAACCAGATATCTGCTGCCTCCAAGAAACACACATAAAAGAACAGGACAGGCACAGGCTTAGAATTAAATAATGGAAAGCAATCATTCAAGTCAATGGGAAAAAAAGACTGGGACAGCCATTCTTAAATAAGACCAAATTGCATTCAACCTCAACAAAGTGCTTTGGCCAAGAGGGTCACTACCTGATGACCAGGGAAACATTAGACCAAGAAGTACTAACTCTGATCAATATTTATGCACTGACTACAGAACCAGCAAAATGTGTAAGGCATTTGCTTACAAACTTAGAGAAGCATATGAAAAAAATGTGATAGTAGTAGGGGATTTCAACTCTCTACTATTGTCACTAAACAGATCCACAGGCAGAAAACTAGCAAAGACATAAGAGCCCTTAATGAGAAATTAGAGGATATAGGACTAACAGACATATACAGGGCTCTCCACCCCAAGAAAGTAGAATATACATTCTTCTCAAATGCTCATGGAACCTTCTCTAGAATATATCATGTCTTATGATATAGATCTAACTTGCTTGCACAAAGTCACAAATTTAAGGATTAGTAGAAGCTCCCCATCAGACCATTATGCAACAGAGATCAAGATAGTTTGTAAAAAAAAAAAATGGGGAGAAAATCCAACACCTGGAAAATGAACAACATGCTACTCAACAACAGCTGGATCAAAGAGGAAATCAAGGAAGAAATAAAATGATTCCTTAAGATGAATGATAATGAAGAGAAAAGCTGTCAAAACCTGTGGGACACAGCAAAAGCAGTAACTAAGGGGAATCTCATAGTAATACAGGCCTATGTCAGGAGAGAGGAAAATGACAAAATCAACAGTTTACAAAGACTTAAGGATCTGGAAAACAACAAATCCAAACATAGCAAAGAAACCCAAACATAACCAGAAGAAAAAAAATACTAAAAACCAGAGCAGAAATAAACAACATAGAAACAAATAAAACAATACAATAAATCAAAGAGACCAAGAGCTGTTTTTTTCTGAAAGAATAAACAAGATAGATAAACTGCTGGCAAGACTCACCAAAAAAAGGGGGGGTAGCACCCAAATAAGTAGAATCGCAAATGAAAGGGCAGAGTTTACAACAGAACCCCAAGAAATCAAAGACATCATGAGGGTGTATTACAAACAACTATACTCAGTTAGGCTAGAGAACCCTGAAGAAACTGACAGATTTCTGGAAAAATATCATCTCCCGAGACTGAATAAAGAGGATGTAGAAAGCCTAAATAGTCCAATCACATTTGAGGAAATCTAAACAGTAATTAAGAAAATCCTTAAAAACATAAAGTCCAGATCCAGATGGTTTCACAGGTGAATTCTAACAAACATTCCAAGAAGAATTACAACCACTGATTCTCAGGCTCTTCGAAAACATTGAAAAGACAGGAATCTTTCCTAACGTCTTTTAAGAGGCTAATATCACACTTATTCCCAAAGATGGCAAAGACACTGCCAAGAAAGAGAACTACAGACCAAACACATTAATGAACATAGATGCAAAAATTCTCAACAAAATCTTAGCAAACCGAATTCAACAAATACATCAAAATATTATACATCACGACCAAGAGAGTTTCATCCCAGGTATGCAAGGATAGTTCAACATACGCAAATCAATCAACATCAGACATCACATTAAAAAGAAGAAAGACAAAATCCGTGTCATCATATCAATCGACACAGAGAAGGCATTTGACAAAATTAAACACCAATTCATGCTGAAAGCACTCAGAAAAATAGGGTTAGAAGGAACCCTCCTCAAGATAGTCACAGCTATCTGTAAAAAGCCCATAGCCAACATCATCCTCAATGGCAAAAAACTGAAAACATTTCCACTAAGGTCAGGAACTAGGCAAGACTGTCCACTTTCTCCACTCTTATTCAACTTAGTTTTAGAAGTACTAACAATCGCTATTAGACAAAAGAAGGAAATTCAAGGAATCCATATAGGGAAAGAGAAGGTTAAACTATCTTCTTTTGCAGACAATATGATGATATGCATAGAAAACCCTAAAGAGTCCATAGTAAAACTCTTAAAAACAATAAACCAATTCAGCAAAGTTTCTGGTTACAAAATCAACAGGCAAAAAAATAATAGCAGTCCTCTATACAAATAACAAAGTAGAAGAGAAAGACATTAAGGAGTCAATCCAATTTAAAATAGTATCTAAAAATATCAACTCCCTGGGAATCAGCCTGACAAGAGAAGTGAAAGACTTCTATCATGGAAAGTTCAAAATGCTCCAGAAAGAAATTGAAGAGGACCTAAGGAAATGGAAGAAAATCCCCTGCTTATGGATAGGAGAGCCAACATAATCAAAATGACTATCCTACCTAAATTACTATATAGATTTAATGTAATCCCTATGCAAATTCAGACATCATTTTTTAAGGAACTAGGACAATCAATAACAAGGTTTATTTGAAACTACCAAAGACCTAGGTTTTCCATTTAAATTCTTACTGAAAAACTGAAAACTGGGTGGCATTTCTTTACCTAACCTGAAGCTCTATTATAAAGCTGTAGTCATCAAAACAGCATGGTACTGGAACAAAGAATATCATACCAGTGGGTTAGAACAGATTATCCAGAGATATACCCCCAAGTATATGGTCAACTGATATTTGACAAAGGATGCAAGAACCTGAAATGGAACAAAGTCTCTTTTCAACAAATGGTGTTGGAACAACTGGATAAGCACCTGTAAAAAACTAAAGATTGATCCATACCTCACACCCGACACAAAATTCAACTCAAAATGGATTAAAGACCTGGAAATCAGACCTGAATCTGAAAAGTCCATTGAAAGAAAAATAGGCAGAACACCACAAGACTTATACCCCAAAAAAGTTTTTGATGATGGAATACCAATGGCAAGAGTAACGGCATCAAACTTAAATGGAACTACATGAAACCAAAGAGTTTCTGTATCGCAAAAGAAACACTGGCTAAAACTAAAAGACAGCAAACAGAATGGGAAAATTTTTTCACACTTGACACATCAGACAAAGGATTGATATCTAGGATAAACAAAGCACTCAGAAAGGTGAGCCCCACAAAACCCAATAAAACCATAGAAAAATGATCTTTTAAGGGAGATCAACAAATGGCCAAGAAACACATGAAAATATGTTCACCATCACTTGTAATTAGAGAAATCCAAATCAAGACAACAATGAGGTACCACCTAACACCAGTGAGGATGGCAGACATAAAAAATAATGGGACCAATCTCTGTTAGTGAGGATGTGGTAAGAAAGGAACTCTAATCCACTGCTGGTGGGAATGCTGTCTGGTCCAATCCCTATGGAAATCAGTATGGAGGATGCTTTGTAAACTCAGAATTGAGCTTCCATATGATCCTGCAATTGCAACCCCGAGTATCTATCCCCAAAATAGAAGAACATTTATCCCAAAGTATGTATCCATCCCACTATTTATTGCAGTACTCAGCACAATAGCCAAGAATTGGAACCAACCTCTATGCCCAATTGCAGATGAATGAATCACGAGGATGTGGTATTTATACACAATTGAATACTACACAGCAGTTAGAAATGATACAATCATGGATTTTGCAGCATCATGGATGGACCTTCAAAATATTATGTTAAATGAAGTAAGTGAGAATAAAAAGGATAAATACAGAACGATCGAACTTCTTTGATGCATTTAACCAACAATAGAAGCAGCAGTTTTGGGTGAACAGATATGTAATCAACCTCTAAACACAAAGATCTATTATAATGTGCTATTGTATTTATCCACAGATCTAGGTGCAGAATATAATAAGAATCCTGGACACCTGTTGCAGTGATTACTAACAATATGCTTTAATGCCTTTATTTTACTACGTATAAAATAACCCTACAGCTTCTTTGTCCACAGGGGACCTTGGAAACAAAGGGTGACACCCTAATTTTAAGCTTTGCGTTCAATCACACCGGTTACCATATACAGCGTCCATTATGTCAGTATCTTGATAAAGTACTCTAACTTACCCACTTACTTTTGTTTATGTCTTCCATTAGGACCCAAAGAAGGTGATCATTCAGATAACTGGAACAATCAATGGTGCACCAAGGACCTATGTTACAGGTCCCACTCACTGAACATGTCCTGGCAAATCACTACTTCATTTTTTTCTTTTTCTTTCTTTTTAAATTTCTTTCTCTTTCTCTCTTCTTCCCTCTACATTTTTATCCTTCCCCATCAATTCAATCTGTTAAAATAAAAAGAGCTCTAGCTGTCAGTTGCTCTGTAGGAAAGATACCTCTATACTTAAGATGCAACAGATGAAATTACATAGGGTAACCACATTCTATGCAAAAATTGTGCTCATTCTAAAAAGCTCCAGCCACTATATAATCCCGAAACCTTTATCTACAGGGACAAAAAGGCTCTTAAGAGGAAATTCGTCAATACCGTCATACAAGCCCAATACTCTTTAACTTGTTTTTCTGTATTTACTTAGTCTTCCTTTCTCTTCTCTCTAGTCTTTTGTTCTTTCTCCCTTTTCTATCCTAAGGCAAATCTTAACCAAATATTTATCTTTTTTTTATCTCAATCATATCTCAAAAATTCAAACCCAGCCTATAAGGGTCAGGCCTCCAACAACAACCTAGGAATAGAACACTAAAGTCTACCTTTATGTGGTCAAGAGTTTGTAGACAGTGAACTTCTCACTGAATGCCAAACCTAAAATGTCAACAAACCATACCTAAACTGTATATATCCCTCTCATATATTACCCCTCCCCCTTCAGAAATTTCTCTATTCTCTCATCCCCTAATCCTGACCCAAAACCCTTCCTTATTTAACACTTTCTACCCTCAGTTATTAACCCATTAGGTACCAAGGCCAACCTCCTGCTCCAATAAACCACTACCAATCTCCCAAACCAAAAGGACATTCTCCCAGCTCCACATCTCATGCCTCAGCAAGAAACTACAACCAACAAACCTGCTGACTCATGCTCTATGGCCCTTCTTAACCTCCTAATCATGGATTATTGCATGCTACTGAGCCAGCCCTAGAATGATCCCAGCTCAAGGACACTCCCCTCATGGCTACAAATAACTAACCTAACAAGACACGTTGTATGATGAAAAACTGCCCTGGATTTTACTCTCCATAAGAATATCTCAAAAAACTCAGTGGGGAAGTCTATATTTCCTATATGTGTTTAATACCTCCATAATAATACCTCCTAGTCTGTTTATCCCCAAAATAAATTAGCCTCATAAATGGCATTGTTTTTAAATGCAATGTTTTGATTTTAATTTATTTAAAGAAAATGATTACATAGTTGACATAACTGATAATAATACATTTTTAGGAAGACCAAAAGCATCATGTGTTTTTTTTGTGTCCCCCTCCCTAACATTTTTTTTTTTGGTTTTTGGGTCACACCCGGCAGTGCTCAGGGGTTACTCCTGGCTCCATGCTCAGAAATTGCTCCTGGCAGGCACGGGGGGACCATATGGGGCACCGGGATTCAAACCGATGACCTTTTGCATGAAAGGCAAATGCCTTACCTCCATGCTATCTCCCAGGCCCCATGTGTTTTTTTTTAATAAAAAGTTGAAAGAAAAACTAAAGAGATGGAAGAGAATGAAAAGAATATATTTGAGAACTATTGACTCACAATGAGTTCATTGAAGCACCAGCAGAAAGTTGAGTGAGTCCTTTTTTTTTAAAGGATAAGAGTTAAAAAAAAATACAGCAATAACGGTGTGAGAGTGGCAAGTGTTGTTTGCATAGGCCCAGCAAAATATGGGTAAAATGGGGGGAAAGTTTTGTCCTAAATACAAAGAGACCTTATCCCTGAAGTTCACTGGCATAAGACTGACTCTGGGCTCCAGGCATACTAGGTTGTCCAACCTCTGAGTCATTCTCTGTGGTGAAATTTTTTGTCTGTTTCTGTAGTTAAAGATTCTGGTTTCTGTGCCAGAAGGATTCTGGTTCTGTGTTTCATCAAAGTCAAGATGTGGAGTTGCTGCTGTCGCTGAGTCATCTGGGTGCCAAGGGAACACTCCTTGGAGTAAAGTCAATGCCAGGGTAGCAGCAGGATTTCCCCTGGCATTGATCGCATTATATATAAATCCTTTCTCTCTTTGTCTCTCCAACCTAACTTGTTTTGGTTTTGAGTGGTATGAAAACCTACAGGAAAAATCCTGCCTGGAATAAAAGCCCAGGCCAAAACCAGGACACAGGAATCATTAAGACTATCATTCTCACCTCCAAATACACCAGCAAGATAATTTGTCACCATATCCTTTTGCATAGGCACTCTAAATAAAGAGAAATATTATACACAGAAATAAGCTCTTATCTACTAGGTATAAGAACCCGTACTTTTTATAATACAGGTTCGCCTCCCACCCTGAACATATGTCATGTAGACCCAACTTAGACTCCATATGATCAGACAGTGACCGTCCAACCCAGAATCCCAGATCTCAGATATGAAACTGACACAGGTCCCAGCAAGAGCAACAGCCCCAGGAACCAAACTTCACCCAGGGAAATTGCAAACTTCACCCTGCCACCAACTTGCACAGTTTTATCATGACATCCTGACATGAGGAAATGTCAACTTGAGTTAGGAGAGGGTCACCCTATCTCTCTATCTAGCGGTATGATACAACAGGAAGACACTTTATCCCTTGCCCTAAGCAAAAACCAAATTGCTCTTTACAGAAGACTGACCTTGACAAACACCGACTGGACAGAACATAGCAAGGGACCAATGAGGAAGTTCCTTGAATCAGCTTTGGATTCGCACAATAACCATGATCTCTAATCCCAGAGGTCTGGCTTTGACAACTGCAACTGAGCAAAACATCTGGAACCATACTGAAAGACTATAGCCTAGGCTCTGACCTAGGATCTGAGCAAAAACCAAGATCTCTAACCACAGAAGACCGATTACAACTATAGTGATGAAACAGAAATTCTAGAACCGTAAGCAAACAAAAAAAAACCTCTCTCCTAGTCTTCACCCTATGAACTATGCAAATAACAAGATCTTTAACTACAGAGAAGGGATATCATCACCCACACCTGAGCGAAAAGTTTCCTGGCAACATTAAAAAACCTTGGGGTGTGTAAAAGTGTGACTGCGGAGCCCGTAGTTGTTCCATGGCAGTATATTTCAAGGGCGGAGAAACCCTGTATCTCTCAGGCCAAGGGAATTCCAGTTCTAATTTCCTCAATGTTTACTGTGCCTAGACAAAAAAGAAAACAAAAACAAAACAAAACAAAACCCTCTTTTAAGAAGTTGCTGGTCTGTTTTTTTTTCTCTTTCTTTTTTTTTTCTCTTTTCTTGTTTTTGCTCTCGTTTTTGATTTTGAATTTTTTGATATGTTTCTTCTTAGCAGATGGTTTTGGTTTTTGGCTTACTCTTTATTTTTTCTTAATCTTTTTTGTACTTTTTTTGTTAGTCCCTTATTTTCTTTTGTGTGTGTCTTTTTGGTATGTTTTTACTCTGTCTCTTTTTATTGTGCTTTGTTACTTTTTTCTTCTTTCCCCTTTTTTTTCCAAAGGGATACTTATAACACCTACATCTTCGATGGCGAACCTGTGGCATGTGTGCTAGTAGTAGCACGTGAAGGCCTTGCAGCTGGCATAAAGGAAGGTCCACAATTAAGATATGAAGTGCATGGCAGGAGGCGATTGTGCCGGTGTCTGCTTTGCAGATCACCTGGCAAAAGGACCAGACTGCCCATTGGGAGGACCAGGCATTGTGCAACAGTTTGGGCACGTGGTCTCAAAAAGGTTAGTCATCACTGATAGACAGACTCCTCCCATATCCCTTTTTATGTCTCAAATAGAGCTACATTACTGGAATCACCTTGATCAGCATCATATTTGGAGGGAGAAAAATGGATGATACCAAGACCAGACAGTCATATGTCCATTTGGTGGAAATAAATAAATGTTCAAAATTGAACACAAAATCCAAAGTCAAAGACAACAGAAATTTTACCCAATCTGCATCAAACTGTACATGAGGGTAACAGCTGCACTAGCATTACAGGGGGTAGGGGAGGGGGAAGAGGGATGCATGCTGGGAACAGGAGTGGAGGGAGGACAACACTGGTGGTGGGAATGCCCCTCATTTATTACCACTATGTGCCTTAAATATTACTGTAAAAGATTTGTAATTCACTTTGCCCACAATAAAAAACATCTCACAATTGTGCTTCAAAAAATTAAGTACCTCAGTCAACTTAATAATGAGGTGAGGGGCCGGAGCAGTAAGATCTGCCTTGCCAGCATTATCCTATAATAGATCACAGTTCAATCCTCTGGTGTCCCATATGGTACCCCAAGTCAGGAGCAATTTCTGAGCATATAGCCAGGAGTAACCCCTGAGCATCACTGGGTGTGGCCCCCAAAAACAAACAAACTAAAAACTAGGTAAAAGATCTATACAAAAAAAACCTACAAAGTACTGCTTCAAAAAAATAAAAGAAACAAGGAAATGGAGATATATACCCTGTTTATGTATTAGGAGTATTAGCATCATTAAAATGACAATACTTTCCAGTGCATGGTACAGATCTAATGTAATCCCTCTAAGAATACCCATGACATTTTTGTTTGTTTGTTTGTTTGTTTTGGCTCATACCTGGCAGTGCTCAGGGGTTACTCCATAACATTGAGACTAGAGATATCTTCAAGTCTGAGATTTCTCTGGCCAATCAAGTGGAAGCAAAGATAAATATCTGGGACTACATTAACCGGGACACTTTTACACTTCAAAGGAAATAGTTTTGAGGATATAAAGACTACACATAGAATGGAAGGAACTAGTCACTCAAAACTTAGCTAATAAGAGTTAATATTCTAAGAGTTATAAGGTGCTGGTAAAGCTTAGCAAAAAAAAATCTAACTCCATCCAAAAAATGGAAAAAGAAATGAATGCATATTTCCTCAAAGAAGAAATGCAAATGGCCAAAAGTCACATGACAAAATGCTCCACGTTATTAATCATCAGGGAGAATCTGGAAATAAGCAAAGTACCCAAAATGAGATTATTGGATAAAGAAACTGTGGTACATCTACAAAATGATATACTATGCAGTTGTATAGTCATGAAATTAAGTCCGAAATTCACTTTTTCATGATAATATATGGAGAGTATTGTGCTGAGTGAAATGAGTCATATGGAGAGGAATGATCACACTTATTTTGTGAGATATTTAAAAAGTATGTAAGAATATCCAAGGACAATAGAGACAAGGATGAGGAGAACAAGTCCTTAGTAGAAAGATTGCCACAAAGAGCAGGGAAGTGATGTTAGGGCAGAGAAGGGGCCACTATGACAATGATCATTGGAAATAGTCACTTTAGGCAATAACTGAATAATAAAAAGAAATAAAGTGATACACATGACACACCTTCAGTAAAATATTGCAGACCACAGTGTCTAAAAAGGAATAAAAATAAAGTGAGGAAGAGATAGTGTGTGTGTATGAGAGAGAGAAGAGAGAAAGAGAAAGAGACAGAGAGAGAGAGAGTATTTGAAAGAGAGAGGACGGGAGAAAATTTTCTGCCCCGTAAGCAGGAAGTGGAGAAGGCAGGAGAGAAACTGAGGAGATTGGTGGCGGGAAATGTGTACTTGTGAATGATGCTGTACATTGTATGACTGAACTCAATCATATTGGTTGGAAAAATTGTATTAAGAGCAAACTTGTAACCACTGTGTTTTAATAAAGTAATTAATAAAATGAAAAATATTTTAAGAAATATAATAAATTATTATTTTAAAGAAGTAAAATGACTTACAATAGTTTTTAATTATTGTTATAGGCTTGAAACTCTAATTTTTCCACTTAAGTACCAAAGGGCCAGTAATTCTCTTACCACTGTACTAGATCCTGTATCTTTTCCCTTGTTTAGTCACTAGAGTGTACACAGTTGGTAAGACCTGAGTTTGTTTCCATTAGGTAGTGTCTAATCTCATAAATTCATTATACCCCACTTATAAGAAAGATCATATGGTAATAGTTTTTATTTTTCTTCTGATTCATTTCACTTAGCGTGGTGCTTTCCAGTTCCTATCAGATTGCAACAAATTATGTGATTTCATCTTTTTCATAACAGTATAATTATATTGCCTTATATTTAAGAATTTTATCAATTCATCTAATCTTGTGCTTAGAGGTGGTTTCTAGACCTTGACTAAATAACACTGCTGTAAAAAATACATATGTGTATATTCTACTTTATTAATATTTTAATTTGAAAAGTGCATTTCCAAGAGCAGAGTCAATAGTTCACATGAAAGATCTGACTGGATAACTATTTCATTAATACCATTGCAAATGTGTTGCCTAAATTATAATTTTCAAATTATGGTATAATTTATTCCATCAACATAACATTAAGATTCCTATCATTTTTATCATTTTATGTTATTTTCTCTTAAGATTTCTCATAGATTTCTAATGTTTTATTTACTGCTTTGATTTTTCATTCTGTTCTTTATGGGTGTTTTTTTTTTAATTTAAAGCATTGCAATTTACAAACTATTCAGTTAACTTTTAGACACACAATGTTTCAGTACCAATTCCACCACCAAGTCACTCACCCTCCTCCAAAGTTACCAGAATCCATTTCATACCTCTCCCACAAACCAAGCCTGCCATCATAATAGGATCCTTTTTAAGTTTGGTTGTGAAAATTTGAGTCTCATTTTTTTATTATCAGTTGACTCCATGATTTGGATATCCAGTTCTGTTCTTTTTTTAACACCACCAATGTATTTTAATACTCTTAGCCCCTGTCTCCTGTTATTTCACATCTTACTTCCTTCTCCTTTACTCTATTTCTTCCTTCTCCTCATCATACTTTGTAAATAAGAGTGTTATACAAAACTCACATTTAAAATATTACATTCCCTCATACAATTATTCTAAATACCATATATAAGTTATAGTTATATTGTATTTATCCTTCATCTGGCTAACTTCACTGAACACGATATCCCCCATTTCTATCCATGTTGCAGGAAATTGCATGATTACATCATTACTTACAGCTATATAATATTCCATTGTATATATGTATGTGTGTGTATGTGACATCTTTATGATCTACTTATCTGTTGTTGGGCACTTATTTGATTCCAGCTCAGCTACTGTACTAAGTGCTGCAATAAATACTGGTATGCATATGTCCTTTTGAATACATGTTTTTCTATCCTGGGTATAAATACCCCAAAATTAAAATTTGGGTCATATAGCAGTTTGATTATGAATTTACTGAGAACCCTCCAAACTGTTCTATATAAAGGTTGATCCTGACAACATTCCCACCAGATGTTTCTTTTTCAACACATCCGTGCCAACATAAATTGTTCCCAGTAGTTTTGTATATGCCATCTTCACTTGTGTAAGATGATATTTCATTGTTGTCTTTTTTTTTTTTTTTTTTAGTTTTTGGGCCACACCCAGTGACGCTCAGGGGTTACTCCTGGCTATGCGCTCAGAAGTCGCTCCTGGCTTGGGGGACCATATGGGAAACTGGGGGATCAAACCGAGGTCCGTCCTAGGCTAGTGCAGGAAAGGCAGGCACCTTACCCGCAGCGCCACCACCCGGCCCCTCATTGTTGTCTTGATTTAGATTCCTAATGATAAGTGATGATGAGCATTATTTTCAGGTGTCTCTTGGCCATCAATTGGCCTTTTCTTTTTGCCTTTTTTTCAGATGAGTTTTTATTTATTACCTCGCCTCATTTTTGATGGATATTTTAGATTTGGGGGAGTTAATATTTGTAAGCAATTCATATTTAAGTCATATCTACATTTTATCTGATGTGTTGAGTACAAATATTTCCCCACTCAGGTATCTTTAAGTTTTAGCACATTAGTCTTTTGCTGTACATATTTTTTAAAATAATTTATTTAAGCACCATGGAAACACATATGTATATAGTTGGGTTTCAGTAATAAAATGTACATCTCCCTTCACTAGTGGAATTTCCTGTGACAAATGTCACCCAATTCACTCCTCCCCTGCCCCTTGCCTGTCTTCAATACCTGGCATTTTATTTCTCTGTCACTATCATTGTCATGATAGATGTTAGTGTATTTCTCTAACTGTGATCACCACTTTTATGGTTAGCTTCATATCAAGGTCTGGTCTTTCTAGTCTTCATCCCTATTGTTTCTGGATATTATTACCAAACTATCTTTTGTTTTCCTTAAATTCCACAGATTAATGAGACTATTCTGTGTCTATCGCACTCTCTTTGATTTATTTCACTCAGATAATAGTCTCCATGTCCATCCATATATAGGAAAATTTTATGAATTTATTTTATTTCTATAATCTATGCAATATTTCATTGTGTATATGTATCATATCTTCTTTATCCACTCATGTGTTGTCAGGTACCTGGGTTACTTCCAATTCTATCTAATATAAATAGAGTTCAATGAACATAGGCATGCAGAAGTCATTTTGTATTGTATAGTTATTGTGTTTCTAGAGTATTTCCCTAGAATTGTAATAATAGATCATATGGGAGCTCAATTTGCAGTTTACTGAGGAATATCTAGATTGTTTTCCAAAAAGGCTGGATGAGACAGCATTCACTCTAACAGTGAATGATTGCTCTTTTCTCTCCACATGCTCATCAAATGTTCTTGTTCTTTGTAATGTGTGTCAGCCTCTGTGGCATAAGATGATACCTCATTGTTCTTTGGATTTGTATTTCAGTATTGATTAGTGAAGTGGGGCATTTCTTCATGTGCCTTTTGACTATCTGTATTTTTTGAAGAAGTGTCTGTTTCTTCTCACCATTTTGATGAGGATAGATTTTTTCTTGTTAAGTTCTGTCAATAACTTGTATAGCTTAAGTATTAGTCCCTTAGCAGATGGACATTGGGCAAATAATTTATCCCATTCCATGGGTTGCCATTGACCACAGTAGTGATTTTCTTTGAAGTGAGTAAGATTCTCAGTTTAATGTAGTACAAATCGTTTATTTCTGCTTTTACTTGTTAGGAGAATGGTGTTTGCTTCTTGAAGATGTCTATAGTCTCAACGATATGAAGTATTTTGCATAGGTATTCTTCTATATACCTTGTAGTTTTGGGTCTGATATAAAAGTCTTTAATGCATTTTGATTTGATCTTCGTGTGTGATGGTAGATGGAGGTCTGTTTGCTTTTTTTGCATGTGGCTGACCAGTTATCTTAGCACCACTTGTTGAAGAGGCTTTCCTTGCTTTATTTTGCATTTCTTACTCCTTTATCCAAGATTGATTATATATCAGTGAGAGTCTATTCCATTGATTGAAGGTCAGTCTTTATTCCAGTACCATGCTGTTTTAATGGCTATTATTTTTGTAGTACAAATTAAAGTTGGAGAAAGTGATGTCTCTCATCTTCTTTTTCCCAAGAATTGCTTTAGTTATTCTTGGCATTTATTCTTCCAAATTTGATCTACTTCTTTTAAAAATGTCAAGAATATCCTCAGAGGAATTTCATTAAAGCTGTACAATGTTTAGGGAATATGACAATTTTAATTTTGTTACTGCTCCCAATCCATGAAAAGTGTATATGTCTCCATTTCATTGTGTTCTATTTTATTTCTTGAAGCAGTATTTTGTCATTTTCTTTGTATAGGTCCTTCACATCTCTAGTTAAGTTTACTCCAAGGTGTTTTAGCTTCTGTGGCACTATTGTGAATGGGATTTTTTAATGGCTATTTATTTTATATCATTATTTGTATATCAGAAGGCCACTTATTTTTCTATGTACATGTTTTAGATTTCTACTTTGCTGTATGAATCTATTGTTCCTAAAAGCTATTTCATTAAGTCTTTGGAATTTTCTAAATATAGAATCATGTCATCTGCAAACAGTGAGAGATTGACTTCATTTTTCCTATCTGGATACCCTTAATGTCTTTTCTTGCCTGATTGCTATGGCAAGTATTTCCAGTACTATCTTAAATATGAGTGGTGAGAGAGGGAAGCCTTTTCTTTGCCATATTTAAAAGGAAGGTTTTTAGTTTATCTCCTTTGAGTACATTTGCCGTAGACTTTTGGTAAATGGACTTGATTATATTGAGAAAAGTTCCTCACATTCCCATCTTGTTGAGAACTTTTTATCACTAATGGGTATTAGACCTTATCAAATGATTTCTCTGCATCTATGGATATGATCATATGATTTTATATTTTCTTTTGTTTATATGATGTATTACATCGACTGCTAAACCATTCTTGCATATCCAGAACGAAACTACTTGGTTATGCTGTATGACCTAATTGATGAGGCATTAGATCTAATAAGCTAGAATCTGTATTCATCAAGAATATTGATCTGTAGTTCTCTTCTTTGTGATATCTCTGACTTCTTTTATAATCAGGGTGATGTTAGCTTTGTAAAAAAAAAAAACTAGAAGTATTTCTCTAAACTACACTGAGAATTATCATAACAATGTGAATGAATGAGAAAAGTGGAAGCCTGTCTAAAGTACAGGTGGGGCTGGGGTGGGGAGGAGGGAGATTTAAAACATTGGTAGTGGGAATGTTGCACCGGTGAAGGGGGGTGTTCTTTACATGACTGAAACCCAACTAAATCATATTTGTGACCAAGGTGTTTAAATAAAGATATTAAAAAAAGGAAGTATTTCTCTTTATTCAATTCTTTATTCAATTCAAATTCAGGAAGAACCTGAAGTTGATTGGTAGTAGGTTCCCTTAAAAGGTTTGAAATAATTCATTAGTAAATTCATCTGGGCTTAGGCTTTTGTTTTTGTGATAACTTTTGATTATCATTTTAATTTTCTCAATAGTGATGGGTCTATTCAGCTATTAAAGAACATCTTTGTTCAACTTTGGGAGGATATATGGCTCTAAGAATTTATTCATTTCTTCCAGGTTCTCTCGTTTTGTGGTATAGAGTTTCTCACAGTTATATCTGATCATCCTTAAAATTTCTGTTGGTATATTTAGTGATCTTCCCCCCTTTTCATTTCTAATTTGATTATTTTTCTCTTTCTTCCTTTCTTTTTTTTTTTTTTTTTTTT
>PVKC010003322.1:0-20417 GCA_004027635.1 Crocidura indochinensis
TGTGTAGTGTTTCAGCAGTGATCCTACCACCGGGCAACTTCTCTCCACCAATGTCTCCAGGTCCTTTCCTCCCTCCTCCACTCCTCCTGCCATTACAACAGGCACTTTTTAAAGTTTATTAAAGTTTGCATATCATGGTTTTAGCATTGTGGACTCTGTGGTTTGGATAATTTAACTTTATTATTCTTTATGTACCCGAATTCCCTTGATGCCCCCTTATCTGTCTTTCTCCCCTCCTTCTCACCTTATTTCTTTTCTTCTCCTTTCTTGGATCCTATGGGGCCAAGGGGATTTAAGCATCTCTTTTTTTAAACCATTACATTCCCTCATCCACTTACTAAATATCACATATAAGTGCTGTGTTTATCCTTCTTCTTCTGCCATACTTGATTTAACATGAGATCTTCCAGTTCTATCAGGGTTACAGTGAATTACATGATTGCGTCATTCCTTACAGCTGTGTAGTATTCCATTGTGTGTATATATAACACATCTTTATGATCCACTCATCCATCTATTGTTGGACATCTAGGTTGATTTCAAACTTTAGCTACTGTACTGAGTGCTGCAATAAATAGTGATGTGCATCTGTCCTTTTGGATTAATATTTGTCCTGGGGATAGATACCCAAAAATGGAACTGCTGGGTCATATGGCAGCTCCATTCTTTGTTTACTGAGAACTTACCATATTGTTTTCTATAGTGGTTGGACCAGACAACATTCCCACCAGCAGTAGATGAGAATTTCTTTTTACCATGTCCCTGCCACCATAGATTGGTCTCAGTGTATTTGATATGTGCTATTCTCACTGGTATCTCATTGTCCTCTTGATTTGGCTCTCCTTAATAACAAGTGATGATGAACATTTTTCCATGTGCCATTGACCATTCATTAGAGAAGTATCTGTTCATTTTCTCTCCCCATATTTTACAAAGGGCCTCTGGCCCCTGAGCATTGCTTAGAAGCCCCATCCTCCATCCCCCAAAAGAGACCTTTTTAATCCTGTGCTTTTCCTGTACTCTGTTTCTTTTGCTTGGGATCATTGCTTCTCCCACTCCTGTCAGTCCACTGAAACCAGCTTGGCCCAGCCCAACCATCAGCCCCTGATACCACTGCCAGTTCCTGCTTGAGATGCCCCTGGTGACCCCACAGGAATTATTCCCATGACTCATGAATTTGTTGGTTTAATTTTGTTTTGTCCTTTCACACTTCTTTAGAGAAGTGCTACAGATTTTGTTAAGAGTTTAGACATGTAGGTAAATAATCTTCTATTGCATAAAGTTTTGTAAACAGTACAGACTATTTCAGTGTTATCAAATTACATAAAAGAATTTCTCTTCACAGTGATATTTGTTTTGTTTTAATTTATTGAGGCATAATCTACATGTGATGCATACTTAAAGTATTCAGCTTGAAGTATTTGGACAGAGGTATATACCTGATTACCACACTTAAGCTAATAGTATTGTTACCCTTAAAACTGTCCCATGCTGGAGCCAGAGAGATAGAACATCAGGTAAGGCACTTGCCTTTGCACACAGCTGACCCGGGTTTGATCCCTAGTACTACACTTGCTAATTTTTAGAGTTTTGGGGTTTTTTTGTTTGTTTGTTTGTTTATTTTGCAGGGGAGAAGGGGGAAATTCAGCAGTATTCAACCTTTACTCCTAGCTCTGCACTCAGAAATTACTCCTGATGAACTCAGGGGACCATTTGGGATACAGGGGACCAAACCTGGATCAGCCAAATGCACAGCAAGTACCCTCCCTCTGTACTATGCTCCAGGCCCCATTGATAATTATTTTTTATCATTGCTTTTGTGTGTTCTTTGCCTGGTGGCTAATCTTCTCAGATCTTTCCTTATCAGAGCACTGCATCATCTCTTTATCAGCAGGGCTTTTTTTGGTAAGCATCTGTTGACTGCCAACTTTTTGTCTAGGTCCCTTGAGCAGTGTTGTTTCTGTTCTAATTCCCCAAAGCCTTTCTTGGATGGTCTTGCGTCTCTAAACCATGCAATTTTTCTCACGCTTATTATGTGTCTGTGCTTGGGGGAGTGGGAAAATTGATGTGATTTATGGTAGTCTCCTTCCGATGAAAACTGCTCTGTTGAGTGTGATACACAACAATGGAAGCAGATTGATCATAACTGAAGTGACATTAACAGCCTGTCATTTGAAGTTAAATTGCACTCTCAACAGTCAAGCCCAATGGCACGTGGCACTGTGTGTAGCACATACAATAAAGAAGGAACAATCAGACCTCCTGGAAAACCATTTGTGGGACAAATTTGGGCCTCTCTCACTTAAAGATAATATGTGCCCCCTTCCTCTACATATCACTTCTCTACACACCTGAGTGTGATAGTGAGCAGGGAATCTGCAGAGAGTTTGACTACAGCAATGACAGTAATGGGGACAGCTATGTGTGGTGTGTGGAGCAGTGGTGACAGTGGGAGACAAGACTCAAAGAGGGGGAAAGACAGTAGAGATCTGGAGCAAATAAATGGGAACTTGTGGTGTTGGATTAGAATTAGAGGCATAGCACAAGGACAGACTCGTATCCATATATAAAAAGAAACATTGGGTGTGTATTTAAATATACATATGTATTTATAGCTGTTAGTGTAGAGCAGGAGTACTGAGCCTTTTCTTTTTCTTTTTTTTTTTTTTGCCAAAGGCCATTTGGATATTTATGACATTAGTCTGGGCCATACAATACAGACATGTGGGACAGAGGCAGCCAACAAGAAGCACATCTGTCTATCCTGTAATGAGCAGAGGCCAGACCCCATGATTCTGGGGACCTCAGATGGCCTTGGGCCTGATGTGCCCCACCCTTGTAACAGAGAGATGCCAATACTTATGTGTTTCTGTTTACAATTATACACACAAGCAAGCATGACACATAGACTAACTCACACTGTCCCTGACATCTACCCAGTGACACCCACCTCCTATTCACACCCTATTATCCAGTCCTTGGTGTCTCAGCAGTGCTGGGCAAATAATTGGGGTACCTGGAACATCTTGTGCCACAAAATTCTCAAGGAATTATAGGATCATGACAATAAGGAACCGACTTAAAAGGACACCCACTGACCAAATCTGTTATAATATGAGCAAAAGAAGTAAAATTAAGAACATACTTCAAAGGGTTCTTTGAATAAAATAGGAATCTGAAGAGTCCACCAAGAGAATTCTCTTCCTTTATGGTAGGATTGACACTTATAAATGTAAAAAAAAAATGAAAATTTCAAATTCATCACTTGGCAAACATCATAGTAAGAATTTAATCCAATAAAATAATTAACTACAAAGAGAGAAAATATCTTTGCAGTGGAGAAAAACCTGGCCAGAACCATCTTAATTAATCATAATAAGCATCAGTTATGGCACAAATGGAAATTAAGCACCATTTATAGGATGCACAAAACACATTATCACAGAGTTGTTTTCCTGCCAAAAATGCATCATTTGAATCTAATCATGAGGCACATCAGACAAATTCAGATGAGGGGAATTCTACACAGCAACTGGCCAGTAGTTTTTAAAATTCAATGGAAAGTCAAAAGTTGAGGAAATGTTCAAGCTAGAAAAAACTGAACTGACTTGCTAACTCAGTGCCATATGTGATCCTAGTTTATTCCTTCTGTTCCAAAGGATGTAGTTAGGACAAATTGTGGAACCTGAGGCTGTGGACTGGGGTGATAGTAATTGACATGTCAGTGTTGATTTTCCTAGTACTGTAAGGCAGTAAAGTGATCTAGGAGCATGTCTTTTTAGCACTGACACTCTGGATCTCTTTTTTTTTTTTTTTTTGGGTCACACCCGGCAGTGCTCAGGGGTCACTCCTGGCTCCATGCTCAGAAATTGCTCCTGGCAGGCACAGGGGACCATATGGGGCACCAGGATTCGAACCAATGACCTTTTGCATGAAAGGCAAACGCCTTACCTCCATGCTATCTCCCGAGCCCCAACACTCTGGATCTCTTAAGGTAACTAGGGAGCATCCTAGAGCCCACCCACAGAAATCTCTCCTGGTAGGCTTGGGGGACCAAATGGGATGCTGGGATTTGAACCACTGTTCATCCTGGATCAGCTGCATGCAAGTCAAATGCTGTGCTATCTCTCAGGCCCTGAGACAAGTTATTTTTATAATAAAGCTATAGCAGAACAATTATCTTACTGAAATTTCTTATTTGTCGAATATAAAAATAATCAGTTGGGACTAAAGAAATATTACAGCAGGTAGGGCACTTGTCTTACACACAGCTAACCTAGATTTGATCCTCAGCATTCAGTATGGTTCCCTGTACCTTCCAGGAGTAATTCCTGAGTGCAAACTCAGGATAAGCCCTGAGCATTCCTAGATGTGGCCCCAAAAGGAAAACACAAATAATAATAATAAGTTAAAGGGCTGAAGAGATAACACATCAGTAGGGGTTTGCCTTGCATGCGGCCAACCTCTAGGAGATGTGATTCGATTCCCGGCACCCCATATGGTCCCTCAAGACTGCTAGGGGTGATTTCTGAGCCCAGAACAAGGAGTAACCCCTGAGCACCGCCAGGTGTGACCCTTAAACCATATATAATAATATATATAATATATATTAATATCTAACCATATATGTAACCATATATATAATAATAATTTTATAAAGGGTACTCAGAACTGCTAATTTTTCATGCACTTAACTCACAGTCTTTATACAACACATAAGAATTTTAAAGCAAATGGGGTAGCCATATAGCTATTAAATTTCTAAATTCATTGTCTAAAAACAGGCAGGATTTAAAAAGAGCCAGACAATGACCTTTTGCATGAAAGGCAAATGTCTTACCTCCATGCTATCTCCATGCTATCCTGGTGCCCCATATGGTCCCCCATGCCTGCTAGGAGCAATTTCTGAGCATAGAGCCAGGAGTAACCCCTGAGCGCTGCCGGGTGTGACCCAAAAACCAATAAATAAATAAATAAATAAATAAATAAATAAATAAAAAGAGCCAGACAGTCTGTTTGGAATCCTAATTGCCATTCACAAGATATGTGACAGTTGTTGTTGGGGCCTGGGTGGTGGCGCTGGAGGTAAGATGTCTGCCTTGCCTGTGCTAACCTAGGATGGACCTCGGTTCGATCCCCCAGTTCCCCATATATCCCCCGGTTCCCCATATGGTCCCCCGTGCCTGCCAGGAGCGACTTCTGAGCAAATAGCCAGGAGTAACCCCTGAGCATCACTGGGTGTGGCCCAAAAACAAACAAACAAACAAACAAAAAAAAGACAGTTGTTGACAAAGAATTTTTCTTTTTCTAGATCTCCATTTTTTCATCTGCAGCTCTGTAAAAAGCATAATATTGAACTCACGGGTCTGTGAGCAAATGTAAAAGAAATAATGTACGGGAGATGGGAGAGACAGGAGAGCAAGCAGTTAAGGTGTTTGCCTTGCATGCAGCTGACTCTAGTTTGATCCTGGCACATGATCCCATATGGTGTGCTCACACCTGTGCATCAATGGTTGTGGCCCAAAAGAAAGATAAAAAATGAAAAACATACCCTGTTGAACAAGGTACCTAATGGAGTTATCTTCTCTTGTTATTTCAAGCAAAGTTAAAATGCTTTTTTTCTTAAGAGCATCTTAGACATGAGGAGATAATTCCAATGACACAGGACTAGCACAGGAATTGCATGTTGGAGGCTCTGCATTTACTCCCTGGCACCATGTGGCCCCTGTTAAAAATTTATCATAAAATCATTCTATTATAGCTATGTTCTTTTCTTTTCCCTCACTAGAAGTTGTCTTTTATCTCTCTCCTGACTGGCCTGTCTCAAGATAAGATCAGAGCCTTGAAAGGGAGCATATTCTAGTAGACATGGCACAATAGGAAAATTACATGGAAAATTTGTGTGTGTGTGTGTGTGTGTGTGTGTATGTGTGTGTGTAGGGAGACAGGTTTTTGATATTTAAGTTTGATTAAATTTCAGATCTGCCACTTAACAAAGGTTGTGATAATGCCTCTTCAGTGTGGTGAGAGAGATCCCCGAAGGCTTTGTGGGGAGGCATTAAATGAGATATACTTCACATGACAAGCAATAAAGTGACTGACCCAAAAACACACCATCAAAAAACAGTGGTTTCTGGGGTTGGAGAGATAGCATGGAGGTACAGCATTTGCCTTGCATGCCTTGCATGGTGGTTCAAATCCCGGCATCCCATATGGTCCCCTGAGCCTGCCAGGAGCGATTTCGGAGCATAGAGCCAGGAATAACCCCTGAGCGCTGCTGGATATGACCCAAAAACCAAAATAATGATAATAATAAAATTAAATTAAAATTAAAAAAAAACAGGCTGGTCCAAGTGCAGTGGTGTTTACAATTAATTGATCACAGCCATTTACAGATTTCTTTGTTCTATCTCTACTCCTACTGCTCACTTGACTAGCATTTAAAAACAACAACAACAACAGTCGTTTCTTACTCTTCTCCCTATACCCATCACATAAGGGTCGAATATCTAACATATTCTAGGTACTAACAGAATTTAACAAGAAAAAAAAGAAACATCTAACCCTATCAAAAAATAGGTAGAAGAAATGAGCAGACATTTCCTCAAAGAAGAAATACAGATGACCAAAACGCTCATGAAAAAATGCTCCACTTCACTAATCATCAGGGAGATGCAAATCAAAACATCAATGAGGTACCATCTCATACCACAGAGACTAGCACACATCATAAAGAACAAGATGTGGATGTGGGGAGAAAAGACTTTCATTCACTGCTGATGGGAATGCCTCCAGCCTTGCCTTTCTGGAAAACAATATGGATATTCCTTAAAACACTGGACATTGAGCTCTTATTTGATCCAGCAATACCACTCCTAGGGATATTCCCTAGGACCACAAAAACACAATACTCCTATGTTCATAGCAGACTATTTACAATAGCCAAAATCTGGAAACAACTCAGATGCCCCACAACAGATGACTGGCTAAAAAAACAAAAACAAAAACAAACAGCTGTGGTACATTTACACAATGGAATACTATGCAGCTATGAGAAAAATGAAGTCATGGAATTTGCCTATACATAGAAGGATATGGAAACTATAATGCTGAGTGAAATAAGCTGGAGGGAGAGAGATAAACACAGAATAGTCTCACTCATCTGTAAGATGAGTATATTTAAGTATATATATATATATATAAGTATAAGTAAGTATATTTAAGAAAAATATGACAGTATAGTAATAATACCCAGAAATAATAGAGGTGAAGGCCGGAAGGACCACCCCATGATATGAAGCTTACCACAAGTAAGTGCAGTTAGAGAAATAAGTACACTAGGGGCTGGTGTGGTGGCGCTAGAGGTAAAGTGTCTGCCTTGTCAGTGCTAGTCTAGGATGGGCCGCGGTTTGATCCCTAGTGTCTCATATAGTCCCCCAACCCAGGAGTGAGTTCTGAGCGCATAGCCAGGAGTAACCCCTGAGCGTTACCAGGTATGGCCCAAAAACCAAAAAAAAAAAAGAAAGAAAGAAAAGAAAAGAAATAACTACACTAACAGCTACTATGACAATGATAGAGAAATACAATGCCTATCTCAAAGACAGGCAGGGTGTGGGGGAGGAAGGAAATGGGAGACATTGGTAGCTGGAAAGTTGCACTGGTAAAGAGGAGTGTGCATTTTATGGCTGAAACCCAATAACAAGCATGTTTGTAACCATGGTATTTAAATAAGAAATTATTTTTTAAAAAAATGAAAAGAAAACCAGAGGTGAGAAATATATTCAAAGATCCTGGACCATCTTGAGAAACCAATAGAAAAACTACCAAGTTCACGTCAAAATGACTCAGGAATTTCCATGGGCCATAGACAAGATATAGTAAGACTCAATTGGACCAGAGCAACAGCACAGTGGTAGGGCATTTGCCTTGCATGCATCTGACCTAGGACGGACCTGGGTTTGATCCCCAGTGTCCCATATCCCCGAGCCAGGAGCTATTTCTGAGCGCATAGCCAGGAGTAACCCCTGGGCGTCACTGGGTGTGGCCCAAAAAACAACAACAACAGCAACAAAAAAGAGACATATGAAGACTCAATAAAGATGGAGGGGCCAGAGCAATAGCACAGCAGCATCCCATATGTTCCCCTAAGCCTGCCAGGAGTGATTTCTGAGCTCAAAGCCTGAATGCTGCTGGGTATGACCCCAAAAACAGAACAAACAATAAAAGACCCAATAAAGATGGAAATTGAGGGGACTAATAAACAATGAGTGGTTTCTTGCTCATGCCTCTAAAAGTGTAGAAACGGGCTAGAGTGATTGATAATAGAGTCTGACCCAGGTTTTTTTTTTTGTTTCGTTTTGTTTTGTTTTGTTTTGTTTTTGACCCAGGTTTGATCTCCAGCATCCCACTGGGTCCCTTGAGCACTGCCAGGAGTACGTGGCTCTTTCTAGAACCACCCAGGGTTCTGTGCTCCAGTTTAGAGCCAGCATCAGAGGGAGAAATTGCATCAAGTCCCAATCACACTAAAATGGTACTGATGGTACTGAGCTGCACATGGCTTTTATCCCATTGAGGGTCACGCTTGTGTTTTCCTTTAGAGAGAACATCGACTTGCTCTAGAGAGCCTTTGAGTTGAGCGAGTCTGGGTCACTGATCCTCAGTCTTTAGAACTCGAGTATGATATCGGTTTTTCCATAGTATTATCAGTTATCCCATTGTACTTTTTCTCCTCTTTGGTTCATGCAGTCCATATTTGCTGAGACCCGATATGCTAGACATACACCCGATGTTGGTATAAAGGAAATGAGAAAAATCGTAGCCTTTGGGGAAGAGCCAGGAGTGATGTCCTTAACCCTGCCCAGGTTTTCTGGAAGCCCCGCGTGAACCCATATGCCCTGAGCAGGATTCGGGCTGTGGTTCCACGTAGGTCCCGGGACCACGTGGGAATCGGGCTAGTTCCCGGTGTGTGCCTGGACTGACTTGCTGTTTCCGGACTTCCTTCTGCCAGCCACCTCCCAGCTTTGTCTGGGCCCTTCCTGCGTCGGGGGTCAGCAGGAGCAGTGGGGCTGGCTGAAAGGTGCCTGTTGTTGGAGCCCCATGGGATAACACTCAGGCTGCCTGCGGGGTGGGGGGCATTTTTGAGAAACCCGGAGCTCGGGGAAGGATGTGTTCCTGTGCGCTCGTGCTCCCGTGGCTGCGGGGGAGGATGGAGATGCGTCCCTAGCCCGGTCTTGGGAATGGGTGCTGGCTCTCCAGCCCACTAGCGGCACCCAGGGAAAGTGCTACTCAGGTACACACACTCACACACACACACACACACACACACACACACACACACTATGTAAGAAACTTTGGTCTTTTTATTTTGTTTTGTTTTGTTCTCAGTCCCGATATGCGAGTAGCTGTGTGGACAGTGTGCCTGCTGCCACCGCTTCCATCCTTCTTCCGTTTAACTGGTGAAATTAATGAGTAATGATTGCGGGTCTGACTACTAGAAAGTCTTTCCAACAGCCCCTGCGGCTGTGTTTGTTTGTAGAACACAGGAGAGAGAGAACCACAGGCAGCGGCAATTTGTCTCCGTAGGCATTAGCAAAGTCTTGTTTCTCTTAACAGCGAGGATTTATTTTTAACCGCCTGACTCAATGCCTGTCAGATGATTCGGACCCTCAGACTGCAGCTCGAAGCTCCCAGCGCGCGGGGGAAGGTGGAATGACAAGGGGAAGGGGGCTGGCTGGGAAAAGGGGTGGGATCTCAGCTGCCTGGGCTCTGCCTTTGGGAGAGCGTGGAGGGAGCGAGCGAGCGGCTGCAGGTCACGCTGGGAACTAACTGAAGGGAATGGCCGCCGGCGCCTGCCTCCCGCAGTAGGAGGAGACCTAGCCGGGGACTTAGACATCCTCAGAGTGTGGCCGGGGACCCCGGGACCCGGCGCCCCCAGTGCTGGGGCCTCTGCTGCTTTTCTCCTGCTGCATGCTGCCTGTCCCCAGAAGCTTCTCACCATGATCGATAGCTCCAAGAAGCAGCAACAGGGCTTCCCCGACATTCTGACCGCTGGGGATTTGGAACCTTTGAAAGAGAAGGAATGCCTGGAGGGGAGCAACCAGAAAAGCCTCAAGGAAGGTCAGTGTGCGTGCCTGCTCCCTGTTCCCTCGGTGTCTAAGTTCTGGGAAATGAACGCCTACCCCTGTGCTGGCTCGCCTGGCTTGAGAATCCGTGAGCAAGCAAGCAAGGGGATGGAGCACCGGGGTTTTTGCAGTAATTCCTGCAGCAGGGGGACTGGCGCAGTACAATCCTGGTCTCCGTGTGTCTGTGTGTGTGTTCTCATGTTCTCTTAATTTTGTTTTTCTGGCCCCGCTTTCAGGAGAGGCCATTTCCTTTTCAGTATTATTCGGAGCGTAGCCTCTTTAGGCTTACAAGCACGTCTTTCCGGGGAAAACAATTTTTTCTTCCTCCCCAATGAACATGCCTATGGCTCTTATTGCCTACAGCCAAGAAGGTACCTAGACCTGACTTTGTAATGACTCTACACAATCGCTCTAGTTGATTATAATTTACAGATCTTCGTTTTTATGTGTTTTTGTTTCCTAAGCATGTTACCTAGTTTGGGGAGGGGGTAGTGAAGTAAAGCTCCCAAAAGCTGCGCGTTATCATTCGTGACCACTGCGCAGGCATCTCTCTCACTGAGAGACTGGAGAACATGGGTGCCTAGCACCGTTCCTATCTCCTCCCAATGCTTTGAAGGGGAGAGGAGAGGGTAAAGCATGGTCCATGTCGCAGTAGTGATCCAGCTCCAGAGCTAAAGAGAAATAAAGAATCTCCCCCTAAGTTTTTCCCAAGAGTGAGATGCGGAGGTCACCCCTCCTGGTGCCTGTAAGAATCCCCACTGGAATCCCCTTTTCATCAGTCTGCTTTTAGCTTCAGCGTTGACTGCCCTGTCCAACCCCTTGTTGCTCCTCAGATAAACGTGCCTGTTTATCTGTCTAAGTACCACCAGTTTAAGCATCTCCCACAGGATTAGTCCTCATTTTTTCCCCTCCAGCATTTGGAATTTAGGGATGTAATGAGGGACTATTGCAGATTCAAAAGATAATAATGAGTAGCCGCTGAACTTAGTAGAGTCAAACAACTATTTGGAAATGAGCAGAGGAAAAAAAAATCTTGGAAGAAGCAAACAGCACAATGAAGCAAAAATAGCTGTTGCCAGGCACTAAACAATGGGGTCGCCTCTGCTGGGGCAGAGCAAGCTTGGTTGCTGTTCTTATCAAATCAATACTGGTTGGGTGTCTGGGGTTTGTCTGGGAAGCTTGGCAAGGGACATGCCAAACTTTTAAAAAATCATTTTTAAAACAAAAGTTGAGAATTATCCATTAGTAATTTAAATCAATTCAAATATTAAACTACTATTTAATGCCACAGATTTTTTTTGGTTTTTGGGTCACACCCGGCAGTGCTCAGGGGTTACTCCTGGCTCCATGCTCAGAAATTGCTCCTGGCAGACACGGGGGGCCATATGGGGCACCAGAATTTGAACCGATGACCTTCTGCATGAAAGGCAAACGCCTTACCTCCATGCTATCTCCCGGGTCCCAATGCCACAGATTTTTTTTTTTCACTATCATGAATATCTATTTATTTTACAAATACAAATACAGTTTAACATATACAATCATTACAAATAAACCATATCAAAAATAAATCAATTAAGAAATTATGCAAAAGCAATTATACAAGTTCAATATCTATTTATGATAACAATTTTTGTTATATTGGTAAGAGATAGTCTTACAATTAATAAAAACTGCAAACTTTCATTTTTAAGACAGAATGATTCAAGAATGTCATTCATCCCTAATTTTTAACACAGTGTAGAAGTCCTGCCAGTGCACTTTAATCAACAAAATGATATAAAAAGTCAAAATTGAAAAGTGAACTATTACTATTTGCAAATAACATAATGTTCCAGTCATTGACTCAATATAGTATAAAATGATTTTTTTTTTTTTGGTGCTACTTAGAAAACTGAAAATCTGGGGAAGTACAGCCAAATAAGTAATATGTCACAGCGTGATTGTGTGTGGAGAGTGAGGGCCACTTTTCGAGAGGGACAGTCAGGTGGGAGACTGCCTGACAATTCATGTGGCAGCCAGTGGTCCCAGCAGCTGGACTGTGCTTGCTGCTGTCCATGGCCAGTGAGTCAACCCTGTCCTCGCACACTTGCTACTCCAAGCCTCCAGGCCTTCACTGTATAGTGCGGGCTAATCCTTCGGCCTCGGTGTTTGGTGAGTGTCAGTGTTTTCTTCACCAATCCTGCTTCCCTCACCCCCTTTTGATTCCCTTTATTTACAAATTTCTTAAATCATGTATACATTTACAGAATAGGCAACCCAAGACATGATTAGATAACAAAACCCAGCTATTCCATCATAATACACAGTTTTTTTTGTTTTGTTTTGTATCTCAACTGACTGTATTTCTGTTCAGCAAGTAGTAGAATTAGAGAAAAACAACAACGTACACAAAACATAGTGGGGATAGATAAACTGTTATTTAAAACTTTATGTCATCAAACAATCAGACCAAAGTTTCTGAAGAAGTTTTGCAGAAAGGGGTTTTTTGATGTGGAATAGTAGGAAAAGAAACAGACACCAAGAGCACCTGGAATTCACTATTGCTTTCACTATGCAGATAAGCACCAAAGGATGAACTGACAAGACGTATGAAGTATAGCCCAGGACTGGCCAGGGTTGGCTTCCTCCTGCCTAGCAGCCAACCAAGGGCATTTTGTTAGTTGAATTCACCCATAAAATGTTGATGATATGGCAGCAATTGTTGAAACACTAACGTGCCCTCCAGTCTAATTACATCCTCCACTGTTTGGTGGAAAAACAAATGAACAGGTGGTTGTTGGGATGTCTGCTGGTTCTAGCTCAGAATGGGACATTAAGTTAAAATATTGCATTCCATACAGTGTTTAGTTTCCCACTGATTCTTGGCAAAGTTGGTTTCCTAACAGCTGGTTCTGAGTGTTTCCAGGTACTGAAGAAAAGACAAATTTTGGTGGTTTGGGGCTGAAGAGATAATACAGTGCATTTGCCTTGCAGACGGCCAATCTGGGTGGAATCCCAGGCACCCCATATGGTCCCTGAGCCCCATCAGGAGTGTGATTCATAAACCCAGAGCTGGGAGTTAGCCTTGAGCACACTCAGGTATGCCCCCAAACCACACAGAGCCTTGTCTCTGGTGATTCTGACATGTGGGCTCTGTCGGGAATGCTGGTTCTCAGGCAGCAGCTTTGTTTCTTGCTGCACTGGGATATTTCAGAATTCCTGTTTTTGTTGACAACGCTGGCTCACTGAAATTATCGTGAAGAAGAAAAGCAAACTTTGTAAAGAAATAATCATAGGTTTTCAAATTTCTGAAAATTTTCTTCTTTCTCAAGAAGAAAATGTAGTAAAACCCATTGAAAATTGGGAAGGAAACTGTCCCAGTGTCAACTGCCTAGGAAGAGCTGTTAACACATCCCAGAGAATTGTTTGGAAACAAAGGCAGCTAGTCTTACTATTTTGCTAATATTCCTGTGGTCTGAACTGAATATCAATCCATGTGTGTAGTGGGAGAATCTGATTTCTTTCTGCCTCGAGTGAGATGGCTAGAAAGCTCACCAGTCTGAAAAAGGAGATTTCTTCATGGCATGCTTTTGGGTGCGGGGGGGGGGGGGGGGTGTTTTTTGGTCAGAAGAGCCTCTGCCAGCTCCAGAAATGCTCTGAACACTTTTTCATCATGTCCAACTTAGAGATAAGATTTCCATTTCTTCCCTAATTCTGCAGCTATAGAAGGATATGACAAATTATTAACTTGACAGCTAAAGAAATAGTTGATTATGAATTGTGAGGGAAGCAAATAAATTTAAATTATTTAATTCCAATAAGTGGCTTAATATGAGTCATTATTGAACTAATGAATCACAGTCCACTGTTGCCAACTAGTTAAGTCACATATTTATTACAGACAAACACGAGCAAACGGCTTCGAGGGAGAGGACTAATCTTCAGGAGCTCACTGTTAGTGAAACTAAGATACTGCAGAAAGGAGGATGGGTTGATTATTAAATCCTTTGACTACTCAGAGAAGTGATTCTCGAACTTCTGTTCTCACCATCATCCAGGGCAGAGTGGGCGGCTGCCCTATATGTGCATTCTCACGTGGGTCAGCCAAGGGGAGAACATTGGTGGGGTGGGGGGGACCTAGAGATATGGGGGGCTGTACTTCCAGTTCTGCTGTGAGCTGTTATAATAGTTGAGTGAAGTACAGGAAAGTTAAGAATAGATCACAGGGTAAATAATAGAGAAGACCAATATGTTGTCCTGGAACGTGGCTGTGGTAGAACAAAGCATCCAAGGCTAGTACCCTACTCACTCTACTCTAACCCCTTTAAAAAGAGTGCATCCTTCTTTTGCAATGAAATATTATATTGGCTATTGAGTGATTTTCATCATAATTGGCAGAAATTTGAGTGTATTGTCATGCTAGAGATTGTAAATCCTTGGCATTCAGGAAGTTCACAGCCTAAAGAGCAAGAAACTAGATGACGCTGAAGGAGTTGAAACATGCCCACACACAAAGGAGCTGGTAGAAGAGCCGTGGGCTTCCATCCAGAGGAGTATGGACTCTGAGAAACAGGCCTGTCCTGGGCTGTGGGCCCTAGTGTCACAGCTAGCCCCAGCCAGCCGCCTCTTCTCCTGAACAAGCCCCTTGGCATCTTATCTTGAGAAACGGTTCCTCTGCCACCGCCTCCTCATCTTCCTCTTCCTTCCCCTCCTCCTAATTCCTCACCAGATCCTGCTACCAGATCTTCAGTTCCATTCCAGAGGTCTTCCATTTATTAACAGCAAGTATCTTCAAACTTGACCTTCCACACCTAAAATCTCTAACTCTTTTTGAAAAAAAGGCAGCCTGGGCCAGGGACATAGCTCAGTAGAGCATGTGCCTTTCGTGTAAGAAGCTCCAGGTTTGATCCTTGGACATCTCAGAACAAATAAGGGGGGAACCTTTCTGAGAAGCAGATAAAATGTTGTCGAAGATCTTTGTGTAAGCAAATAGATTATCAAAGGCCTTTGTACCAGGTTTCATTTTGCTCATCAAATGCTGGCCCATTTGTGAAGTTCTCTGAGCAGGTGACTCTTCCCCTGCTGTTGTAATATGAATGGACCTTCGGTTTAGTGTGTCAGGGAGATTTGGAGTATATATCTTAGGAATCCACGTCTGTGTGCACATCATTCCACTCAGCAGCATCCAAATGATCTCCGCTACCATCCCTGGGATGAATTTCCATGTTACACAGGGTAAAGCTCCAGATTTCCTTAACCATTGCAGTGGGGTCCTGCTACCTTTACTCTTCTCTCCCTGTCCATTCCATGGCCCCCATAATTGTCCTAAGCACAGACAGCTCACTGTTTTACGGCCTATCAGTTGGGAAGGGGCCATATCTCTTGATCACTGCTGTCCCCACAGCTCAAAGCCCATAGCATGCCCTTCTTGCCCACCAAGTTTTCTCAGAGGTTTTTTCTGCTTCCATCGCCTTGAGAGAAACAGGCAAGTCAAAATGACTGCTGAGGTTTCCATGGGTGCTGGGTTTATCCCTGATGTTTCATCCTCCCAGTCTTACTGCAGTCATAGGGAAAATACTTTGGACTGTTCTCTAATCTTAGGAAATATTAGCTTTGGGGGAAATTATTGGTTAAGTGAGAAACACTAGGTTTTCACATTTTCTGGAAAGAGTTTTGTCTGGGACTGCCACGGGCTGCAACTTTCTGAAGAGAGAGGGTCTTTCAGGCTCCCCAGTTGTTTCAGCTCAGACTGCCTAATACTGTGCCCCAGACTCTGGCTTGTTCACCCCAGTGCAGGAGGAGCTGCTGCCTAGTTCTGTGGTCACCTTCCTGCTGTGAGCTTTTGTGGAATCTGGTGCCTCTTCAGATAAGGGCACTACTCTGTTGAGTCAGAACCACACTCCAACATCCCCGAAATTACCTCCCCCTGCAGTCACTGGGAACTCTGCATCTGTGTAGGGTCCAACTCTGTCACTGCCGTATTCTTATTGATACATCATTTTTTTTCTTTTTTCTTTATTTCTTTTTTCTTCTTCTTTTTTTTTTTTTTTTTTGGTTTTTAGGTCACACCTGGTAGTATTCAGGGGTTCCTCCTGGCTCTACGCTCAGAAATCACTCCTGGCAGGCTCGAGGGACCATATGGGATGCTGGGATTCCAACCACGTCCTTTGCATGCAAGGCAAATGCCTTACCTCCATGCTATTTCTCTGGCCCCAATGCATCATTTTTCTTATGAGAATGATAAAGTAAAGGATTTTTTTGGGGGGAGGGGGGTTGAGTCACACCCAGCAGCACTCAGGGGTTACTCTTGGCTCTATGCTCAGAAATCACTCCTGGCAGGCTCGGGAAACCATATGGGATGCCTGGATTCCAACCACCTTCCTTCTGCATGCAAGGCAAACGCCCTTTCTCCATGCTATCTCTCCGGCCCCAACGTAAAGGATTTTTTACAAGGCAGACACCACTTCTTTTTGTGTCCTAAATATTTATTTTAATACGGTGGGTTTGGGGGGTGGGTTTGTTTGGGGCCACACCTGGTTGTGCTCAGGGCTACTTCTGGCTCTGTGCTTGGGAGACAGTGTATGGTGCCAGGAATTGAACCAGGCCCCCTGCAAGCATGTGCACAGCCAGTAGTCTCTACTCTCTCTCTCCTTCCCTCCCTTGCTCCAAGATTTCTTTTCTTTAGCACTAAATTTATGTTAGCACTAAATTTGTTTTCAGCTCATTTGTTTTAGTTCTGCCTTTCTAACTATGTGATCTATGCTAAGTTGTTTAATTTCTCTATAAAAAATCATGACACTCATGGAGTTATGAAGACTAGATGAGGTGCTAGTAGAGGAAGGTTCTCAGGACAGTGCCTGGTGTTCTGTAAGCCCCCATTAATACCGAAGTGGGGAATAGCCTCTTTTTATCCAGCTTAGCCATCCCTTCTGCTTTAGGGCAAGATAGGCCTGGTTTCTAGACAACAGGCACAAGGGGAATTAGTGCCAAGGGTCACGGTTTCCAGCCAAATACAATTTACCAGGAACTCTTCCAACTCCGATCTCTCTCTGCCTGAAGCCTAACAAGAATCCTTTTCTGTCGGGTCTGGCATGCACACACAATCCTCTATTAGAGTTGAACTTTCTCTTCCTTTGAATCAAATCTGTAGAGCTAGTAGACTGTCCATCCTGAAGTCTCAACACTCAGAAAATCCTACAAACACTAGATATTTCTGCATGTTCCAGGATTATAAAACCTGCCTCTGAAATAGCTGGACCAACCTTTGGTTCTCATGTGTCACAAAGGGCAATGGGGAGCCCTTCATGTACCACCTACAGCATGCCAGGCACCGCTGGTGTCACGTGATCTTGATTGTGATAAGGTATTAGCACACATATTGAATGGTCATCAGTCACTTATATGTTTATAAGCAATTTGGTTTGTATATTTGTAAGTGTGTGTGTGTGTGTGTGTGTGTGTGTGTGTGTGTGAGAGAGAGAGAGAGAGAGAGAAAGAGAGAGAGGGAGGGAGGGAAGGAGGGAGGGAGGGAGGGAGAGACAGAGAGACAGAGAGACAGAGATAGAGAGTTCACGCACATAGTGAGAATAAGAGAAGTTCAGCCCTGAATCCAAAAAATAAGAAAAACCAAGATATTGAGCCAGAATCAAAGTTACCCCCAAAAAGAATAGTGCGTACATCCATTCTGAGAAAAGCTTGAGGTAGATATGTGATGGTGGTATTCCACCATTTTCCTATTCAGTGTTAATTGTCCTATTTTTTGCAGATTCTTCACTAGAATTTATAGAAGACATTTATAAATTTTTTTATGCAGTGTTCCAATTTTAGAGAATTAGCAGGTATTCCCAATTTAGGAGTAAAGGAAATACACTGAGATTCTAGTAGAGTGGAATATTACAGTGGTAATAACAGAATTTCTAATTGTCTCCAAATTAAGACAAAGAAATATCACCTTCTGGTATCCTGGGATATAAAGCAGAAGACTGGGCAGAAACCAAAATGGTTCTACAGATCAAAAATTGCTGGGGGGTGGGAGGGATTAGCTGTTGTGTTAATGCCCTCTGTAACTAATGATAATCAATTAAGCAGATGATGTGCCTTCCCAGTTGCTATTATTGTGTGAAACATTTGCACACTGTGTGCTTATTAGACGAATGCTTTTTAGAGAAATGAAAATCTTTAGTATGCATCTTTAGAGAATCTAAATGTCAGCCATAGACATTTGGTATCCCCTGCCCTTCGGTACCAGGGCCCCTGATGTGCCTTGTTGTCAGACGCAAGAACATCCTTTCAATGTATTCCCACTCTTGACAAAAAGGAGAAGGGAATTTGTGTGAAGGTACCATCAGTTGAAAATAATGTGCCCCAATTTTAGCAGCCTGTCTCCGTGGTAACCAGCTACAGAGTTACCCAAGTGCTGTACATTTCCAGCCTCTCCAGGGCTCGTGCCACACGTGAGTGAGACACGGACCTGCATCATTGGTGCTCCTGCATGCCCAGGGCAGTGCCCTCCTACAAATGCTACATCATATTTCTGATCTCCAAGCCCGCAGGAGAAGGTGCTCTAGGATTCTGCGATTCACCCTGTCTTCCAGCTCGAGGGGAGATAGGTGAATGATAGGAAAGGCAGCATGTGTTGTGTGGCCCGCTTACCTCATCCCACCCTCATCTGCAGGGTATTTTGGTTGATTTATTGTCCCTCACCCTTTCAAGTGGGAAGTGGTCAGATAGAAAGATCCTGATCAGAATGCTGCTTGTTCTTTGTAGTGTCCGAGGTTCAGATTTATGTGTGCTCTTAGGAACTGCAGGCAGGAAGTCAGGGGGTGCTCATGAGAGCAGGAGCAGTTCTTACCAGACAAACCACTGCTTTATTTTTAGCTCTTTTACATTCCATTTTTAAAAAATTACTTAAAAGAAGGTTATAATTGGCAAATTAGGCCTCCAAAATATAGCCAAAGCCAAAATTTTAATCCATGGGTTGGGTTGCTACTTTCTTTTTTTTGTTTGTTTGTTTGGTTTTGGTTTTTGGGTCACACCCGGCAGTGCTCAGGGATCACTCCCGGCTCCATGCTCAGAAATTGCTCCTGGCAGGCACGGGGGACCATATGGGCACCGGGATTCAAACTGATGACCTTTTGCATGAAAGGCAAACGCCTTACCTCCATGCTATCTCCCAGGCCCCGGGTTGCTACTTTCTTTAACTTTTTATCGTGTCTTTTCTCTTTTAAGGTGGCATGAATTTCTCATTAATTGTAAATGAAATGAAAATCATTTAATTTTTATTAAAGTTTTCATGATCTTCATTCTTTTACCTTAGTCTTCCCTTTGCAGTCTTTCACCCTTCAAAACAAAATAATTTCATTTTTTTTTTTTTTTGGTTTTTGGGCCACACCCAGTGACGCTCAGGGGTTACTCCTGGCTATGCCCTCAGAAGTCGCCCCTGGCCTGGGGGACCATATGGGGCACGGGGGATCGAACCGTGGTCAGTCCAAGGATATCGCAGTAAGGCAGGCACCTTACCTTCAGCGCCA
This sequence comes from Crocidura indochinensis, assembly GCA_004027635.1. Classification (NCBI taxonomy): domain Eukaryota; kingdom Metazoa; phylum Chordata; class Mammalia; order Eulipotyphla; family Soricidae; genus Crocidura; species Crocidura indochinensis. Next base: position 19,634 of record PVKC010003322.1, read on the forward strand.
CCGCCCGGCCCCAATAATTTCATTTTTGTCTTGAGTTCTAGATCAACATCAGTTCAAAAATATCCTTTGAAAAATTTACAAAGTAAAGTAAAACTGGTGGTTCTGACCTTGGATAATCACTTGCTAGTAAAAAAAATCTTTTTGTTGACTTATTCTTAAAATTGACGTAGGGGGCCAGAGTGATAGCACAGTGAGCAGGACATTTCCTTCCACTCGGCTGACCTAGGTTTGATCCTCAGCCCCCATGCCCCACAAGCCTACCAGAAGTGATTTCTGAGCTCAGAGCCAGGAGTAACTCCTGAGTGCCACTGGGTATGGCCCAAAAACAAAAAAATAAAAATAAAAAAAATTGGCATAGGAGGCCAGAGCTAGAAATCAGAAAGCAGTACCACTGACCTGGGTTTGATCCCTGGCATCCCATATGGTCCCCAAGTGCCACCGGGAAGGTTCTTAAGTGTAGAGCTATGAGTAAACCCTGAATATTGATGGGTGTGGCCCAAAAACAAGCAAAAAGAATTGGCGGGAGGGAGTTTGCCTTGCAGATGGCAGACCAGGAAGGAACATGGTTCAATTCCCAGCATCCCATGTGGTCCCCCAGCCTGCCAGGGGCGGTTTCTGAGTGCAGAGCCAGGATTGGCCACTGAGTACCACTGGGTGTGGCCCAGAAACCAATCAATCAATAAATAAAGTTTAAAAAAAAGAATCGGCAGGAGCCTATCTCCACAGAAAATCATAAGTCGTAGCTCGCTCTTCAAGCTTGTGCTCCCTATTGAAAATCTCTTTC
>PVKC010003322.1:20517-39612 GCA_004027635.1 Crocidura indochinensis
AGAATTCTCAGTAGTCCCATCGATGATATCCCAGTCTTGAACTTTCAGCATTGAACAAGAAAAACAAAATAGAGTCCATGTACAATTACTCTGTCCCCCAAATCTCCAGATTGTAGTACATACTATTTCTTAGCAGCACATAATATAATCTAAAGACATAAGACTTAGGTTACTCCTTAGACATTGAAGGCAAAGTACAAGAAAATCTCTTTCTATGCATCTTTACTTGCTCGCTTTTTCTACCCAGAGAAACTGTTTTCTCTCTTGAATACATATTTTTTTTTCTCTTTAGCTCACCTCACATACATATAAGGAGATTTTATTTCATTAAAAAACTCTCTTGGGGGGCCAGAGCAGTGGTGCAAGCAGTAGGACGTTTGCCTTGCTACACTCTAACCTAGGACAGAGTGTGGTTTGATCCCCCGGTCTTCTATATAGTCCCCCAAGCCAGGAGCGATTTCTGAGCACATAGCCAGAAGTAACCCCTGAGCGCCCGAAAACCAAAACCAAACAAGCAAACAACCAAAAAAATCTCTCTTGTGACAGAACCAGAACAGTAATACAGTGGGGAGACTATTTTCATTGCACAAGACTAACCCAGGTTCAATCCTCAGCACCATAAATAGTACTCCTGAGCACAGAGACTGCTATAAGCTCTAAGCACTGCAGGGTGTGGCCCAAAACAACCAAAACAAAATAAAATTAAATTAAATTGAAACTCTGGGACTGGGGGCTGGAGTGATAACACAGTAGTAGGGCATTTGTCTTGCACACAGTCAAGCTGGGGTGGACCTGAGTTTGATCCCTAACATCCTATCACCACCACCACCACCCCATTACCCAAGCCTGCCAGGAGTGATTTTTGAGCACAGAGCCAGGAGTAACTAACCCCTGAACATAGCGAGGTGTGGCCCAAAAACAAAAACAAAACAAAACAAAAAAGCTTCTGGGGCTGTAGTGATAGAGCAGCAGGTAAGGTACTTACTTTGAACATTGCCAGTTGGGGTTCAAACCCTAGTACCATATACAGTCAGTCTCCTGAGGCTCAGGAGTAATCTCTAAGCACCCAGCCAAGAATAATTCCTGAAAACAAACAACTATATTGCTTTATTGCTTCATTACCCTTCCTTCAACTTCCTGCCTATCTTGCCTGGATAGTGAGACCCTTCCACAGCTATGAGGGGTCTGTGGTTGGTAATTGAAGTGGCCTGGGGGAAGGTGAAAAAAATGCTGCAGGAAGAGAGATGCAGGGGGAAGAGAAAGATCAGAGCTTGGATGCAGAGGCGCAAGAAAGAGGCTGGTTAGCTTAGAAGCCATGTGAAATATGCACTTGGAAGTTAGGGCTAGATGTCTCCTAAAACATCAGCTAACTATCTGTGGGTCATTTCTTCATTGTCACCCTGATACCTACAGACCCACCAGGTCATATGGGCTGCAGGCACCAGGCAGGGTCAAGAAAGGCCTCCCCATCCATCCACCAGTAGGACTCTATAATTAATAACTAATACAATATTGCTTCAATTTAAAACCAACAGTAATTCATTTATAGATTCCAATTTTTTTTTAAAAATCTTTAAAATTTCTACATAAACGTAATGGAAGCTGCTAGAATATGAGGTATAGTTTGGGAAGTCTGAGGGTGGAAAACAACCTAAAAGTCAAATCCTGAAATTCAGTATGATAAGGAATGTATAATGTACCTGTTGTTACCAAATCATTAAAAGAGAAAGTCTGGGGCAGGTGAAAGAGTGCAATTGGGGAGGGCATTTGCTTTGCACACTACTAACCTGGGTTCATCCCAGCATCCCACAGTCCCCCCAGCCTGCCAGTAGTGATTCCTGAGTGTAGAGCTAGGAACAACCCCTTGAGAATTGCCAGGTATGGCAAAAAAAAAAAAAAAAAAAGGAGAGAAAGTCGCCATTAAATTATGTATGGCAAGTAGGAATAGGTGGAAAATAAGAAATTGAGTAATTTATTATTCTGTTGTTCTACTCTTATTTTTAGTCAAGGTAAAATTCACATACCAAGACTGACGTAGCAGGGACCCACACTTGATTTGTCGTTAATGGCTGAATACAGTTCAATGCTCTTGTGCTCTGTTCATCTGTTCTGGGTGACTGTGAGACTGTGAGTACATGTGTTCAGTGCAGGAGACTGGTACCTATTTCAGATCTTTGCAGCTCACCTGCGAGTGGGTTTGCTAAGCTGCCTCAGCTCTTGACTAAAAGTGTCTGTGAGAAGCATTAGAAGAAACTGCCAAACATTCTAATTTTGTTCCTAATGTTTTATTTCTCATAAAAATGATGTATCGTTCAGAGCCAATGAATGACTTGCCAATTTCCTGGCTGACCTCTCTCCCCCAAGTTGTTGGCATTATTATTCGAAGCCCTTTAGCATAAGTAACCTTATTTCTCCCTTCAAATTACTCTTCACAGTTTACAGTGATTATTTCAAACCTCATTGCTGGCCTCAGACAGAACTAACTTTCCTTCCTTCTCCCTGAATGACAAAGTAAGCGACAGTTGTTGCTGGGGCTTTCTCCCCCATGACTTCTACCACCCTAAAGAATCCGGGAGTCGGGCCGGGCAATGGCGCTAAAGGTAAGGTGCCTGCCTTGCCTGTGCTAGCCTTGGACGGACCGCGGTTCTATCCCCCGGTGTCCCACATGGTCCCCCAAGCCAGGGGCGACTTCTGAGCGCAGAGCCAGGAGTAACCCCTGAGCATCACTGGGTGTGGCCCAAAAACCAAAAAAAAAAAAAAAAAAAAGAATCTGGGAGTCTCTATAGTTTCGGTGTGCAAGGCCTTCCTACTACTCACCTTCCCCTTAACAGCCTTCATTCAGGCTTGTTCTCTCCCTTCCTTGTCCCTTTACTCGTACCCTTCCCCTCCGGCCTCTTCTCCCCTCATAGTCATCAGTTATAAACTTGCTCCTGAAACTCATCACTCACTTTCACGTCTTCAACCCTCCCCTTGGAAGAAGTTTTGCTTTCATTCTCTGCATTCGCCTGCTGATCTCTCATTTCATCCTACTCCTTCTGCTGTGACTTCCATTCCTCCTAGAAAGGGAAACTCCTTTGTAAAAACAGGTATTGAAGCAGCAGTGTATTGAAGACATGCCTAGGAGGTCATGAAGCCTTCTAGAAACACCTCTTCAGATTCCCTCCCATCTTGAAGGTGCCTTCCTCTCAAATCTCTATTCCCTCTCTGACCATGGGATTTTCATGGTTGGCTCTCCTTCATGCCTCATCCTGAATACTTTTGCCTTCTCTCGTGTAAATGAATCCCCACACTGTCAATACGACTTAGGTGGCAGCTTCAAGTTTCCATCTCTACCAAAACCTACCCACCCTCTGAAGTCTGAGCACATATATTTGACATCTCCATTCCCAATTCAAACATACAGGAGACTCAGCTCCCTTATGGCCAGCCTGTATTTATGTTGTACAGGGTTTGGTTTGGGGAAGCAATCAATGTTCATGGAGCCTCAGTACTACTCTGAACAGTACTAGGGGCCACTGGGGCCACCCTAGTGTGCTTGTGGGGGAGGGGGTGTTAATCATGTGATGCCAGGAATGAAACCCAGGGCCTCTGCACACCAGGCATTGTTCCATTTCTCTGAACCAGCTCCCAGCCCCTGTACTAGTGTTGTTCTCTTTCAAGTGCTGGTCCTGAAGCCCAGGAGACATCCTGGCTAGCACTTTCCCCCTTCAGATGCATCCTGGTGCTCTTGGTCTAAATATAACTCTCAAACCTGTTCTGTACATCTCTGAGAGGAAAAATCATATAACCTGTTCCTAAGATTCTACCAGTAACAGTCAGAACATTCTACCAGATTTAGAAATAGATGTGTGTCTCACCTAAAAGAGGTGCCATTTATGCAGGGCAGGTGAGGTTCATGCAAGGAAGGTGGGTTTTACATGGGGCAGTGAGGTTCACGTAGGTAATGTGAGATTCACATAGGGAAAGTGTGGCTCACATGAAAAGGTGTCATTCATATGAGGAAGGTGTGGTTCCCACGGGGAAGGTGCGTTTCATTCGGGAAAAGTGCAGCTCACACAGGAAGTAGCTGCCATGGGTAGCTTCTGTTCCGCCCACCTCTTTGCCATCCCCTCCATCCTGCAATACCCCTTGACTCATGCCCACAATTATGTGTCCTGTTATGTCCAGGTGCATGCACCACAAAGAGTTGTTTCTGACTTTACAAGTTAAGCATAAGCTGGTATGTGACTTTATAAGTTACCTTAAAACATGAAATGGTACTCTAGGAAGAAATAAACAGAAAGATACTTTGACTTTGTAAGACCAAGAGTAGATGGTCCAGCTATTGGTATTGCAGTACCAGAACTGCCCACCTGTCGATAGGAGGAACACAAGCCTAGCCTGGGAGACAGCCATCTTCATGTAACTAATTTTTTTCAAGTCAATCTTCTCCAGCTCACTGTTTCCCAGGGTCTTTGCTCCAAAACAGATCAGCCGGTCACAGGAGCTCTGACTTTTCATGCACCATCCATTTGTCTCCCTGCACCTCTGAATACCAGGCATCGGTACTCCACATCATTCCAGAATTTAGCCTGCCCATTGAGAGTAACAGTGATGGAGCCTTTCGTTGGGAAGATCATCCTTCTACCTTCAACCATTATGACTTATGATGGGGGTTTTGCCACAAATAAGATCATAAATACACAGAGTTAGGTGTGGCTGGAGCACTTGTCAGTGGGCAACATGCATTCACTGTGCCCGAACATCAGCATGCAGGGTGGTGCTTTCTTGTTACCACACAGCTACTGCCAGAGTGCATGAGGCAGGGGGCCTGGGCACCTCGTTTTCAGACTATCCACTGTTGTCATTAGTGCCGGCTGCAAGTGTGTCCGTCAGTCCAAGGTGCTTTTGCCAGACAATGTGCATTGTGTCTGTTGCATTTGTCACATAAGTTTGGTGCTTTCTTCCTATCTGTCTGCGACCAAAGAAGAGGAATCCTACACACTCTCTCTCTGCTCTAGGAGAATCCATTCTGTGGGAGAAAGCGAGCTTCCCTGCTAGAGAGAGTGTGGCAGACAGGGCCCACCGTGCCTGAAATGTCAGCTTTAGAGCTGGAGATTGGCCTAACCCTTCTCTCCCCTCAGTACTCCTTCTCTTAAAATTCTGCCTCCCAAGGGGACCTGGCTGGGCATCTGCTTTCTGCCTGCCCCTGCTTAGAACACTCTGGCTTCCTCCCCTTCCATTTCAGAAAAAGCTGAGGTAGAGACTGACTCAGTGTCTGTTTTTGTAGCATACTGGCTGCCCTTCTGTAGACTCTTAATAACCCTAACCTTGGTTTTCATCTATGATTTGAAATAAAAATCCAGTTGGAAATTGAGAATTGGGGCCGAAGAGATAGCATAGAGACAGGGCATTTGCCTTGCAATCGGAAAGACAGTGGTTCAAAATCCGGCATCCCATATGGTCCCCCCCGTGCCTGCCAGGGGCGATTTCTGAGCATAGAGCCAGGAATAACCCCTGAGTGCTGCTGGTTGTGACCCCCCCCCAAAAAAAAAAAGGAAATTGAGAATTGAATGTCAAGTAAACCAAGCAAAATATTTTTCAAGGTTATTTCATGTATGCCTCTTTTTTAAAAAGAAAAAGCTCATTTCCAACAAGTAGAACTGTTATGAAAGGAATCTGCTTGAGAGATCTGAGGGGAGAAATATGCTTTAGATTTGGCAAACATAATCACTAATTTTCAAAGTATACCTCACTCTCTACAAATTCAAATGATCAAAATAGTAAGGTGTCAGTCGATATACGACTTCTTAGAACTTGTTGAATGATAATACTTTTGCTAGTGTACAGATTATTAAACATGATGTTCTTATTTTAGAAATTTTCCTTTGGGTTCTTAGTAGTATCCTCAGAGGGATAATTTTTATGATGTAGTGGACTCTCATTATAGCTTCTTAAAATTTAGTCCAAGTGGAATGTTGCCCTTCATATAAATACATCATCCATAAATTAGTTTCCTATTATTTAAAAATAAATGACATTGAGGGATCTCGCAATTAATTTTTTTTTGTGGTTTTTGGGTCACACCCGGCAGTGCTCAGGGGTTACTCCTGGCTCCATGCTCAGAAATTGCTCCTGGCAGGCACAGGGGACCATATGGGGCACCGGGATTCGAACCGATGACCTTTTGCATGAAAGGCGAATGCCTTACCTCCATGCTATCTCCTGGGCCCCTTTTTTTTTTGTTTGTTTGTTTTGTTTTTTTTTGGGGGGGGGTCACACCCGGCAGTGCTCAGGGGTTACTCCTGACTCCATGCTCAGAAATTGCTCCTGGCAGGCAGGGGGACCATATGGAGCACCGGGATTCGAACCGATGACCTTTTGCATGAAAGGCAAATGCCTTACTACCATGCTATCTCCCGGGCCCCTGCAATTAATTTTTATTGAATCAAAATAGTTTTTAATTGAACAAATTTTACTTAGACATGAGGGGAGTAAAAGAGGAATTATGTGTTTAAGAAAGAACATGGCCTTGGGAGACATTTCTATAAATAAAACATCAAATATCAGTGTATATGCTAAATATTTTATTTACTGAATTTTCTGTGATTATACTGAAAGACAAATATTTATTGAGTTATAACTCAAAAACAAAAAAAAAGATGAAAAATCAAGTTTAGAATTCAGCAGATTGGTAGAAATCTCAAAATTACTTCCTTTCTACAAAAGGGATGCCCCGAGTTGGATGTTCTGATGAGTTGGACTGTCCAGTTGTTTGTGACTCAATGTTGTTCTTCCTTTCACAGTGCTCCAGTTGAGGCTGCAACAGAGGAGGACCAGAGAGCAACTAGTGGACCAGGGCATCATGCCACGTAAGAGTCAAGTGTTTATCATTGTCTTCTCTGCTGGGACTTAACAGGATGGGTGCATCCAAAAAGCACTTACACTGCTTTCAGTTCTATTCATTTAATCATGCCACAAAACCACTGAGAGTAGGAGGACCAAGGACTGGGAATGTGTATTGCTAGCCCTAGTAGACCTGTAGAATACATGTTGGATCCACGTGCAGTTTCATAGATGGACCAGAATTTCAGATTAGACAAAGAATCCCTTGAAGACTATAATAAGGGACCGGAATGATAGACTGGCCAGAAGGGTACTGCCTTACATGCAGCTGACCTGAGTTTGATCATCAATACTCATATGATTTCCTAAGCCTACCAAGAGTGACCCCTAAGCACAGAGCCAGTAATAAGACCTAAGAACTGCCATGTATAGCCTAAAAATAAGAGCAAAAAAGAAAGGAAAAAAGAACAAGTAATATTGGTTTCAGATTTGGAATAATTTAATTGAAGAATCACCCTACTACTGGGACCAACTCGCATAACTTATAAAGGTAACATGGTAAAGTTAGTTCAAAATCTCAGATATTTTTTAATTCAAATTATCTCTGATACAGTATATTATAGGACACATAATTAAATGTATGTCAAATACAGACTTTGAAGCATTTTATTTTAACTGATAAGTTTTTTCTTGTCCAGCTATGGCTATTTTCCAAGTATCACTGGTCTACCTTTTTTCATTTTTGAGAGTTGATTAAACTTAATTTGTCCAAGTTTTCTTCTTTATTATTGGAGGTGATTTTCTATTTTAATAAGGAAATGTTTTAGATATTAAGTTTAGTAGTCAGCTTTTAAAAACTAGAAGGGGACCAGAGAGATAGGATGGGCATGAAGGTAGTTGCCTGGCCTGTAGTAGAGCCCAGCTTGATACCTGACACTGTTAGGAGTGACCCCAGAGCTCAGAGTAGCACCTGAACACTGCCAGGTAGGGCCAAGACTAAAATTAAAATTAAAAAAAAAAAAAAAAAGAAACCTAGAGGATATTTTCTCCAGATAAATCTTATCTAAATATACACATGCTTTCCCATCTCCTTCCCCACCCTTGTTTTAATTTATGACAAGCAATGCTTTTCTCAGGTAGATATTTTCCCAGTGAAACTTCTTTTGAACCAGCATTAATTATCTAGATATTCTGATCTAGCTTTGTGATCAAGGAATGGAAAAAAAGACTGCTTCAATAATCTGCCAGGTTTTTCCCCCACTATGTTCCTGGCAATGCCCAATCAATCAAATAGGATCAAATTAGGGTGATTAAGACACCACTGCTGGGCCAGCTCTAGTTTACTGTTGGGAGCTGATCCCTGGCCCATTTGAGCTGGGCATTTGGGTTTCTTTGCACTGCTTCAAGTACCCAAGCTGAAAATAGAGATGATTGGCCAAATGTTGGAGTGATGGCCAGCCCCAGCAAGCCAAATCCCCTTTATCCACCTGCATCAACTGATGTCCCCTAGTTAGCATAGGGTATTAGAAAGCACGCACACACACACACACACACACACACACACACACACACTCATTCTGCATATTTGGTGAAAATATAGGGTATTAGAAAGCACACATACACACACACACACACACTCATTCTGCATATTTGGTGAAAATATAGTTGTAGTGACGCTTTATAAAACACAGCTTACCCTCACTCTCAATTTGCAATATTTCATGTGCCAGGAGTTAACATATTTGGGGCCAGGTGGTGGTGCTGGAGGTAAGGTGCCTGCCTTGCCTGCGCTAGCCTAGGACGGACCACGGTTCGATCCCCCGGTTCCCATATGGTCCCCCAAGCCAGGAGCGACCTCTGAGCGCATAACCAAGAGTAACCCCTGAGCATCACTGGGTGTGGCCCAAAAACCAAAAAAAAAAAAAAAAGGAGTTAACATATTCAAGAATCTATAGTGGGTGCTACTGTGGCATGAACTTTTCATATTCACTTATAGTTTAAATCCTCTTTTCACCACCATCTAATTATAAATGACTTCCAGAATTCATTCTCCTTCTGTTCTGTTCTGTTCTGTTCTGGTGGTGCTGATCAAAATCACTGGCTCCCAGGCTGACAGCAGAGCACACAGGTGCTAGGCCCATCATGGATTTCCAGAGGGGGTAATCAAGGTCTGTAAAATAGATGTAGTACCCTCATATCTAAAGGTAGAGCATTCCCAGGCTACATGGCCTGATAACATTCTCTCTAGTCACTCCATCCCTGCCTTTCGTTGTTATTGGAGATTTCTAACCTGAAAATTGCATTGCATTGTTATGTATTCAGCTTTCTTTCAGTGCTCACCTTTTCCTTTGTAAAATAAACTGAAACAAAGTTTCCAAACTTTGCAGATCTCCTAAAGAAATTCATAAATAAATGTGACTCTATCAGTGAACTAGGAAAGATCAAGAGTCAGCATCAACATGAAGTAAAACATTTGACTGAGATTGACTCTGCTTATACCACAGACATAATTTCTTATTTTTTTCACAGCTTTGAAGAGCCCAGCGGCGTTCCACGAGCAGATAAAAAGCTTGGAAAGAGCCAGAGTAAGAAATTTCCACTTAAGATATCTTCATTTCTTTCTGCTGATTTTAGTTGACAAGTAGCAGTCTTGCTCCTAAATATTGTCAAAAGGGGAAAAAGTTGAATATTTTCAGAATACCTGATATGCAGAGTTACATATTCTAGAGTAGTTCAGAAAGTTTATAGGAAATATATGCCATTCAAATTGAGTACTTTTAAACCAGAAACTAGTGTCACAACCAAGTACAGCAGAGAGGACACTTGCCTTGTATGCCATAGTCAACCCAAGCTTGGTCCCTGGAATCCCATGTGGCTCTCTGAGCCCATCAGGAGTGATCCCTGAGCACTGCTGGCTGTGACCACCCCAAAAGAAATATAAACATAAAGATATTTAAACAGTAACTTTAAAAAAGGAACAGAAAAGTAACTAGTTTTGCATATGAAAATCAAATCAAGCTCACCTATCTGCTTTCAGGATACAGTGCCCTATCGAGGACTTTGGCATGACTGCTGTTTGATACCTCTGCTTATGGGCGACTTGCTGGGTTGTTTCCCAGCAACTTTTTGGGTTGTTTCCCCAACTGGACTAGGTCTCTGTCCCCTTGCTTGCCACCAAGGTTCACACAGGGAAATGAGCTAAATGAGGGAATATCATTAAATCTATTTTGCTTTGTGTCCTTTGAGCCAAGTTCATTATAGTAGCACATCATATTGAGGTCTAGTCTGTCCTTTTAAGAAGCATGAATATGGGGGCCGGAGAGATAGCATGGAGGTAAGGCATTTGCCTTTCATGCAGAAGGTCATCGGTTCGAATCCCTGTGTCCCATATGGTCCCCCGTGCCTGCCAGTAGCAATTTCTGAGCATAGAGCCAGGAGAAACTCCTGAGCACTGCCGGGTGTGACCCAAAAACCACACATACAAAAAAAAGTATTAATAAAAGAAGCATGAATATGCATAGTTATTTCTCTAGTTCTCAGAGGAAAAAAATTAATGTAGCATGAAAATGCATGTTCCCCCAAAGTCCTTTAAGAATTTTCCTTGGCAAGGGACCGGAGCCGTGGTACAGAGCAGTAAGGCATCTGCTTTGCCAGCACTAGCCTAGGATGGACCACAGTTCGATCCCCCGGCATCCTATATGGTCCCCCAAGCCAGGAGTGATTTCTGAGCACATAGCCAGGAGAAACCCCTGAGCATCACCAGGTATGCCTCCCCCCGCCAAAAAAAGGAATTATCCTTGGCTGCAATAGTAACAATATCCAGATGGACTATTATTTAGCCTGAGGTGTAAATTGTATTGCCTTAGATATTTAAATAACCTAAACCTTTTTTCAAAAGCCATCTTCAAAACCATAAGCCTTTGACTTTTCCAAATTTGTGTTTATGGCTCCAGGGATCTAGTTCAGAGCATCACATGTGTGAGGCAAAGCACTCTGTTACCTAACTTGGCCTAAGAGTCCATGACATTCTTAATTCATGCCATCTGACTTCAAATCTCCATAAGTTGTGCAATGTTTCCTGACTTCCATTCTATTCTTCCATTCAAAATGAAATCATGGCAAGAGGGCATTCACTTTATTTAAAGTGAAGTACATTGAGGGGGGCGAAATGTATAATCACAATAAATTGCAAAAAACTTATGGGTAATCATTTTTTTCCAGACTGAAAACTTCTTGAAGCACAAGATTCGGAGCCGGCCAGATCGTTCCGAGCTTGTTAGGATGCACATTTTAGAAGGTAAAGGTTTTCTTTCTGCTTGTTCTAGAGTTTTCTTAAGAAAAGCAAGTATTCCACCATTTCTGTTTATTCCCATTTTAATAACTTTTTACCCCACAGGCTGACATCCTCCAAATTGGAGCAAAGCATGAAGACCCAAAGCTAAAAATGCTCTATTAAGGAAGGTTTGGTTCTCCAGATAACTGGCTGGCGCCATTAGGTGTTTATCCCTACTCACATGTTCTGAACAAACATGTTCAGCTCAGGGCAGTTTTTTCCTCAGTGGGGTCCTGTGCCTACTCATCAAGTCAGACAGGGCACAGCAACCGCTGTCCAATCGAGATTTTCAACTATTTGGGCCCTTTCCCAATATTTTCTCCTTGTCACTGCTTGGCCACAGCAACCCAGCTTGATCGGAGTGTTATCATGAATCCCTCAGCACACCCTGGAGAGCGCTGGGCTGATCTCACTCATGATTGGAATCTGACAGGAGCTGTCCCAGTCCATCTTTGGTGAGGCAGGAGACTTAGGCCAAGGTATTACTCTCTCCAAAGACCGAGTGTGCTTAAAGAGTCATACCACGACCATAAATCCCCACGTACATTGTCTTGTGTTGTATTTGCTTCTCGTCAAATTTATAGGCAAGACCGAGGACTTGACCCTGTGATAAGCCTAATTGTGTGTTAAACCTGGAGAAATTACAGAAAGAATCTGAGAATTTCTCAGACAGTTTTAGCTGTATCAGGTCAAAGGAAGACAGATTTTATTTCTCTGGCCTAATAATAGTATTAGAATTACGTTGATTCTGCCAAGTATTAGCAGTCCATGTAATATAACAATCTCTATATAAAGGTCAGGTATGCCCAGAAAGAGTCTTCAAGACAAAAGACTGTGGCCCTTCCTTAGACATGTTTGCTTAGTGGACAGCATCCTAGATACAGGAATCCCAGCAGGTGAACCCATTGGGTGCCTGTCTCAATGGAGCTTCCCTTACAGTGGCCCAGACAGACAGAGAGATGGGTGAGATTCTGAAAAGAATGCACAGGCTGCATGATGGAAATCGTGACTGCTCACCTGACGGTTATCATGAGGAAGTCCCAAGTCTCACGCTGTCCCAGACTCTAACACTGGAGAGTCACTGCTAATCCCAAGAACCTGGGCCCAGAGAGCCATTTTTAGATAGTTCTGGGTAGGAGGGGAAAAGTAAGTCTCTACTTTAGGTTGTACTTGCAGAATCCACCGAATTCAAAAAGTTTTTCTAGAATCCAATGGTAGGATAGAAGCAGGTACCCACTGTCAAGGATAAGCAGTAAGGAAAGGATAAGGAACCTTCAGAGAAGCAAGTTGGCTGGTAAGTAACTGAGTAACTGGCTCCTCACCTGAGAATATCTTGTCCTACCAGGAACATTTTTGTAGGAACAGCACCATCACTTTCCATAGTCCTGGGACTGAGCAGGCCTTATTTATAAAATTTAAAGCAAGGTAAACACATGAAACTATCAAAAGGAATTCTATTTAGTTTTAGGGTTTTATAGTTTTTGTGTGTGATGCCTCACCGTACACTGCTCAGAGTCTAATCTGGGTCTCCCAGGTAAGTTTTGCATGTCAACTATGGCGCTGCCTCTCTGGCACTACTTTGTTCCTTTTATTTTAAAAGCAATTTCTATCCAACACTTAAAAGTCTGACATGTATATGCATGAATCATTACTTAGAATTTTGGAATATGTATTCTCAGGGATTTATGAAGTAAGAATGTGTCATCCGTAATTTTAAATCCTTTAAAAAAATTCACCCCCTCTTGGCTTATTTTAACATTATCCCAATTTTGTTTGTATCATATTTGTCAGGCAAAATCTTAAATGAATTTTTGGAAAATCTAGCATTAGTTTCTCAAAGATGAGGTAGTAATAAGACTAGGAACATAAATAAAAACAAATGCCTTCTTTTAATTATTTATTTTGGGGATTTATTTTTTCTTTCCAAGCCTATTCCTGAATTCACTTGTATTCATGAGTGGGTTAAAGGAAAGAGGTAGGCAGAAGGCGCCTCCTCCCTCAGCCCAGGAGTGATTTCATGGTCTGCTCATCATTTTTTTTGTGTGTTCTCTAACAAGATTAGGTACACAGTTGGTCATCAGAAGATTATAAAAATGAGAAGGGGCATACTTTACCATCTAGAATATAAGTACTTATTTGCCACTGTTCCATCTCAAAGTGATGATGATCACTTGGGGATAGGCTTTCAGGAGTAGAATTTGCCTCACTTTTTTGCATAAAGCATCATAAATCATCTTGGAGTGTTATTTATTATACTGTGGTACCAGGGATTAAACCCAGGGCTCTCACATGTGAGACATGCATTACCACCCTACATTGAACCAGCCCTTGACAATATTTTTTTAGTTTTTATTTTTTTAATTCAATCACTTTAAGATAAAGTCATAAAGCTGTTTGTGATTGATTGTTAGTCATACAATGTTACATCATTTTCTTTTCACTGGTGCACATTTCTTCCCTCACCAAGATTCTGTCTCCCTCCCATCTTCTCCCCTGCCTACCTTTAGGGCAGACTCCTCTTTCTCTCTTTTTCTCTCTTTCTCTTTCTCTCTCTCTCTCTTTCTATTTATTTCACTTCACTCTCTCTGCCTCTGTGTCTATCTTCCTTTCTTTATTTTAGGCACTATGGTTGCAGTATTGTCACTGAAGGAGTATTTTGCATACCACTTTATCTCCTTCGGTGCCCATTCTTGTCCAAAGTGATCATTTCCATCACTGTCATAGTGGTCCCTTCTCTGTCCTAATTGCACTCCTCTACACCCCACTTTGTGGCAGGTTTCCTACCATAGATCAGTTCTTCTTGCTCTCATCTCCATTGTCTTTGGGTATTATTGCATATGCGTATTTTTTTAATATTCCACAAATGACTGTGATTATTCTATGTCTATCTCAGTTCTTCTGACACACTTCTCTCAGCATTATACTCTCCATATTCATCCATGCATAAATAAATTTCATGACTTTATTTTTTTTTGGGGGGGGTCACACCCGGCAGTGCTCAGGGGTTACTCCTGGCTCCATGCTCAGAAATTGCTCCTGGCAGGCACGGGGGACCATATGGGGCACCAGGATTCGAACCGATGACCTTTTGCATGAAAGGCAAACACCTTACCTCCATGCTATCTCCCGGGCACCGCATGACTTTATTTTTGTCTTATATAGATATGCCATATAATTTCTTTATCTATTCATCTCTTTTCAGGCACTTGGTTTGTTTCTAGATTCTGGCTATTGTAGATAGTGTTACAAGAACATAAGATGCAGATGCCTTCTCTACTATGTGTTTTGAGGATCCCCATGGTATATTCTCAGGAGCAACATTTCTGGGTTATATGGAAGTTCAATTTCTAGTTTTTTGAGGCATATCCCTATTGTATTTCAAAAGGTTTTCTAATAGGCATCCCCACCAGGAGTTGACAATATTTCAATGGCTCACTTTATCATGTTCTTTAGAATCACTTAACATAGATTTTAAAGAAATAACTTTATGGCTGGAGAGTTAATGCAGGGGTGAAGGCACGTGTTGCTTTTCATATAGCCAATTCCAATCTGATCCCCAGCATGGCATGATCTGCGAATCACAGCAACTGTGGCCCAAGCCACTCCCAAAAAGGAAAATAGTTTCAGAGTCAGCACAACAATATAATGGGTAAGGCACTTGCCTTGCACACAACCTGGCCAGTTTCCATCCCTGGCACCACCTATGGTCCCCCGAGCCCACCAGGAAGATGATACTTGAACATAGAGTCAGGAGTAAACCCTGAGCACAGCTGGGTGTGCCCCCAAAAGCATTAAAGAAGTGGTTTCCTTTTTTTGCATTAATCATGTTCTCTAATACCTGCTTAAACTGTATATTGAAAAGATCAACTGCAATAGTTGAAACCTATTTTGTGGAACACCAGGGTTGACTTTTGTGACAGTTGACTCATTTTGTGGAAAAAAACTTACATAGATATGCTGGAAAGGAGCTAGCAGACTCTAGACCTTAGAGAGCTTTGTACTTTTCACCCACCTAAGAAACTTTTCACTCACATAAGAAAGAACCCTGAATTTCTTTGTGGGGAGGGCTTGCATGAGAAGACCTTTATGTTGTGTGACTTAAGAGTCAAGCGGCTTTCCACTCAAAATTTTGGCTGGACATCCTTTACAAAAGTGAAGTGGGTGGGGGCCTGAGAGATAGCATGGAAGTAAGGCGTTTGCCTTCCATACAGAAGGATGGTGGTTCGAATCCCGGCATCCCATATGTTTCCCCAAAAGCATGCCAGGAGCGATTTCTGAGCATAGAGCCAGGAGTAACCCCTGAGCGCTGCCGGGTGTGACCCAAAAAAACTAAATAAATAAATAAATAAATAAATAAATAAATAAATAAATAAATAAATAAATAAAAGTGGAGTACATTGGGGCCCGGGAGATAGCATGGAGGTAAGGTGTTTGCCTTTCATGCAAAAGGTTATCAGTTCGAATCCCGGTGCCCCATATGGTCCCCCGTGCCTGCCAGGAGCAATTTCTGAGCATGGAGCCAGGAGTAACCCCTGAGCACTGCCGGGTGTGACCCAAAAACCAAAAAAAAAAGTGGAGTACAATAAGAGTAAGGAGAAACAAAGAGAGAATCAAGTAGATGAATGTGTGATGATTGATGCCAGGATACTAAGAGACCAATCCAAGAATGTCTTTGTAGCTCTTACCACTGACTATTACAGATATCCATGGGGTCTGAGATAAGGGAACTTAATTTCCAGTGAAGTCAAAATTTAAACTGTAAGCTTCTTCAACTGTGACTATGACTTGTTCGTCCACCCTATTCCCAATACTGTGAATCTGGCCCCTTTAACACATCATAAATGGTCAGTGTTGTAGGAACAGTAGCTCTCCTTCTGTAGCCTCATTCATGAGAAATTTGCTACCACTGAGCTATACCAGAGCTCCAGAACTCCACTTTCCCCTTGAATTCAGTTTCATGTGTCCTAGGCTTCCTTATTATACTATTTGGTTATCCAGAATATATATATATATATTATTATGTTATATATATGTTATATATATATATAACATTCTGCTTTCCTGTACATATGCCAAGCATGCAAACATACATTTAACCTTTTTTTAAGTTAAATATTGGCCTGAAATGACATTATGGAATATAAGTATGCATCAAGTCATGGAGAAAACTGTGCTTGCTCTCTTAGAAACGTTTGCAGAACCATCCCTGCAGGCCACCCAGATGAAGCTGAAGAGAGCCCGGTTAGCTGACGACCTGAATGAAAAGATCGCACAGAGGCCAGGGCCCATGGAGCTGGTGGAGAAAAACATCCTGCCCGTGGACTCCAGCGTCAAGGAAGCCATCATAGGCAAGACTCGGTGTGCTGTGTGCTGGGAGAGTGCTTGGATGATACAAATAAAACAGTTTTCAAAGGGCCCAAGCCAGTCTGTTCTCTCTGTGCATTAGAAATTGACTAGCACCTCCCCTAATTCCCACTGCTGTCGCTTTCGTTGTTTTATTCTGCATTTCTTACAATTAGTCTTGTCTCACATCTTGTTTCGTTGTTTTGTTATGGGTTTTTGTTGTTGTTTTAAACTTTGTGTTGATTCTCTTTCCTTCTTGGAAAGGTAAATATCAATGGCTCAAGTGATACTAGTTCAGCAAGTGAGTGGCAGTGAGCAAGAGGTGGGTACACCAGTTCAGACAGGATGTCTGTCTCTCTTGTCCCCCCCGTCTTCAGTACCCAGTCACTGAAGTTTCTCAAATCAGCTTCAGCAGGAAACGAAATTCCCAAATGACACTGATTCAGTAAATAAGTATGAAAAGTCAAAATCCTACTTTAGGGCTAGGGGTACGTCTGAGCCCCCAAGTATTGTAGGATCCCCTGAGTAGTGCCAGGTGTACCAATCCCTCATCCAAAAAAATGTTTTTTAAATAAGTCTAGTCTAAAACTGCTTTACTGAGGCCAGGGAGAAAGCTTAAAGTCCTCTGTGTATGCCCTGAATGCAGAGCCCTGGGTTTGAGCTTGGGAACCAGTGATTCCCCAGCACTGCCACAATCCTCTACCCATCCACCCCAGGCACTGAGCTAGGAGTAAGCCCTTGAGTTCCACCAGATGTCACCTCAAAATCAAAAAAATATTTTTTCGTTTTTTGTTTTCCATGTTCGTATTTTGATTAAGAGTTTGAATCTGAAACAGTTTGTCCTCAAGAAATCTAATACAGTCACCTCTGATTCAAAGAATGGGCCCCAAAGGTGCAAGGTGCCAGGAGGGAGCCCCAGATGCCCAGGGCAGAGCCCCATTCACCCATTGCCTGCGTGTTTCTAAGAGATTCCAAAGCAGGATCCAGACGTGGCCTAAATGTTGCCTTTGGCTGCCTCAACTCCCAAGCTGTCTTGTCTTGCCTGGCCCTCTCCCTCTTCTCCAGCTTTATCTGTTGATGAATGGACTAGCTCTGTCCTCAGTACTTTCACCCTCTGGGCTCAATCATTTACATCCCCAGGTGTCTTTCCAAGCATTCTTGTCTCCTGGACTTCCTGTAACTGGCAGTTGGACCCAAAGGCTTTATCTGATTCAGATTTAATGTTGTTTTCCCCTCAAGTATTCTTCCTAAGTAGTGATATGTTCTTCCATTAGGAAGCACATTATGTTCCTTTAAGAAAAAATGCACATGCCTGCACACACATAACAGCCTTTTCATTTTCAGCTTGGTATTCCAAGGCCAAAATAAACTAAGGATTGTTTCTTTCTGTAGGCGTTGGGAAGGAGGACTACCCCCAAACTCAGGGAGACTTCTCATTTGATGAAGACAGCAGTGACGCTCTGTCTCCGGACCAACCCGCCAGCCAGGAGTCCCAGGGGTCAGCCGTGTCCCCAAGTGAGCCAAAACTTAGTGACTCCACATCTCCTGTGACTGTGAGCACTCCAGCCCAGGTATCATTGTGCTCTTTCTCCTTGAATCCAAACAGAGCAATACATTTTCACTAGAACAAAAGTCAAATAATAGGAAAAATTAGAAAGAGCCCTGTTGAATTTTCATACATTTGCTGCACCCCTTTTTTTTTTTTACACATGTCTACTTGGGCACTTTTCTGTTTCCTTGTTTTAATGACCAGTTACTGAAACAAACTTGACCCGTTGGTTGGACAAAAATGTCGGCCCTTTCCCTGCCTTCCAGGAAGAGACATCCATTCCCATCAGTGCATCTTTTCCATGCATTGGTAAAACCATGACTTTAAACCAGGGGTCTCAAACCTGTGGCCCAAGGGCCGCAAACGGTCCTGTGACCCTGCCCTAGAGGAATCTTTTTTTGTTTTGTTTTGTTTAAGTTGTTTGGGTCACACACCCCAATGTTCAAGGCTTACAACTGACTTTGCACTCAAGGATCACCCCAACTTTGCCTCCTGCGGCCCGCAGGTAAATTGAGTTTGAGGCCCCTGCTAAACCTTGCCCACTGGCTTCAGGTTGTTTCACTGGCCTCTTGATTTTGCTTCAATTGACTGTTAGTTCAAGACCTTCTTGATACCTGCTAGGTTAGATTACACTGGGGAGGACCCAAAGGAATATAGTGGGGTTATTTTGGTGGGGTTTTTTGTTTGTTTTTGGTTTTTGGGTCACACCCGGCAGCACTCAGGGGTTACTCCTGGCTCTACGCTCAGAAATCACTCCTGGCAGGCTCGGGGACCATATGGGATGCTGGAATTCAAACCACCGTCCTTCTGCACGCAAGGCAAACGCCCTACCTCCATGCTATCTCTCTGGCCCTGAATATAGTGTTTTTGAACATTG
This sequence comes from Crocidura indochinensis, assembly GCA_004027635.1. Taxonomy (NCBI): domain Eukaryota; kingdom Metazoa; phylum Chordata; class Mammalia; order Eulipotyphla; family Soricidae; genus Crocidura; species Crocidura indochinensis. The sequence continues at coordinate 39,445 of PVKC010003322.1, forward strand.
CATTAGAAATTTAGTCTTGGGGTCTGGGAGATAGCACGGAGGTAAGGCGTTTGCCTTTCATGCAAAAGGTCATCGGTTCGAATCGCGGTGCCCCAGATGGTCCCCCGTGCCTGCCAGGAGCAATTTCTGAGCATGGAGCCAGGAGTAACCCCTGAGCACTGCCGGGTG